>JAGKTI010003275.1:12556-23573 GCA_018397915.1 Birgus latro
ACCATAGTCTCACATCCATATGTTAGAGCTGGCACTAACACTCCTTCATGTAAGCCTTGTGAAACTGCAACACTCAAGCCTCTGTTTCTTGTCAAGGCCTTCATTGCATGAGCTACTTTCCTTCCTTGTCTCACTCTACTTTCCACTTCTTCTGCACATTTTCCTCTCTTTTCTATCGTTGTACCCAGGTATTTGAACTCTCTCATCAATTCTAGTCTCTCTCCATTCACTGTAACATAGCACTGGGAGTCATCTTCTCTCTCAATAACCATCACTTTACACTTTTCTACATATACAGTAAGACCTCACTATAACGGACTAATTGGGGCTCAGGCCAGTCCAAAATATGCGAAATTCCGATAAAAGCGACATCCGGACTTACCCCTGTTAATCCGGACATTTTCCGATATATCAGACATTAGTCCGGATTTCATCAGTGGTTTTCACCACCATTGCAGTATTGTACTGTGATATACCTTCACTACATTAATCAAATGGTATAATAATACTGTACTGTGCACTGAAAAACATGTCTTTTACTTGTCTTATTGTGGTGAACATAGCTGAAGTTGTCAGGCAGTCCGGACTGCTTTCTGGCTTTATCGGACTTTTTCCGATATATAGGAGTTTAGTCCGGTAGCTCCTCGAGTCCGATAAAAGCGAATTCCGGTCTACTGAAGTCTGTTATATCGAGGATTTACTTACTCTCAAGGCACAACGCTCACAGACATCAGCAAAACTCTGCACTAGATCTATCAAGTTCTTGTCCGGTATTTGCAAGCAGTACTGCATCATCAGCATACAACAAGTGAGATATTCCATCCATCACCATTCATTACCAACATCATCCCCCTCTCTATTACTTGTGTTTTTATTTCTCTCATCACCCCATCCATATATATATTGAACAACTGATTTTCATAATTATTACAGCACTTAAAATTCTACTCTATTTCTTCATGTGTCCTGGTGTAACTGTGCATTTATGTCCATGACTTTTGATGCTAACATAATGCACCCACCATTAAGTAAAACTGACCATGAAGAAAGTGGAGCTCATCATTATCAGGGGTGGATCCAACACTCTGGAAATGTGGGGGGGCATAAATTCTAGCGGAATTATCACAAGTTTGAATTCACGCTGCCTCATTACCAAATTCCTCAAAATTTATTACAAAATCTCTCATTTAATCAAAATGACTATGATAACATTTATGCAAGATTTTCATTGCATATACTTTGGTGAATAACATTATTATATAACAAATTATCTCTGTTCTGCCAAAAATAGGGAGAGGTATATGGCCCCCACCCACCCATTCCATATCCGTAGCAACAAAAATTTAGAAAGACTGGAATCTACAGAAGACAATACAGTACATAGTAAAGTGGACCACTCCAACTTTCATTCATCATCCAAGCTTTCATACTTTGCTCCACCCCACAGGTCAAACGATTCACACAAATATGTGCACATAATGGTTGTGGGAAAGAAAACATTCCATCAACTACCAAGAGAGTGGAAAAAAAGGCAATTCTATCATGTGCATCCCTGAACATCCTGTATTTTTCATCTGCTTTTATTCTTTATCAAACCTTTTGTTTCCTCAACTTCCAAACATTCACTACCTCACCTTCCCACCTTGGCCTTCCATGCCTTCATCATGTGGCTAAGAGTTAGACAAACTACTACATCCATTGTCCAATCCTATGTTGCCCCAAGAGGAGGGTAGGAGCCCAGGGCTAGGTAAGTTGGTCCTGACATTTAAGATGAAAGTGACCAGCCTCACCCACCCCTGAGTGGCATTACATCTACATAAATAAATGGCAAATTCTGTCTGTCCATCCGTCTGAAACCCCTCTAACTCGGGACACACTTGCTCTACGCAGATATATTATACCTTTTTGGAATCAGGATGATCCCGAGATTGAAAATCTGCCCTTCATCTGGTGCTTGAACAGTTTGTGATTATCTGGTGTCTGAAACCCCTCTAACTCGGGACACACTTATTCTATATAGACATATTATACCTTTTTGGAATCAGGATGATCCCAGGATTGAAAATCTGCCCTTCTTCTGGTGCTTGAACAGTTTGTGATTTGAAGAACTCAACTCAATTGAAGTTCCACGGAGTTTGTGATTTGAAGAACTCAATTGAGGGCTAATTGTGCCTCCAGCCCAATTTGCCCTCCGCACCATGCGGACTTTTAAGCTAGTGAGCAATAAACCCCAACCACCCCTTGAAGATAAACCTACACACCCTTAATCAAACTGGAGCGCCTAAATTACCCATTAAACCACCAAGCGCCATACTTTGGTTACATGGTTGCCACCCAGCACAGTGAATGGCTTCCTGGTGTACAGGAAACCACTTGGCTTGTCACTCAGTGCAGAGTCACCCATAGGCAGAAGGAAGAGGAAAGAATAAAGGAAAGACAGAAGAGGGAGTGTAAAGTCACCTGCAGGCAGAAGGAAGAGGAAAGAATGAAGGAAAGAATGAAAGAGGAAGGAAAGAAAAGAGGAAAGGGGAAACACCCAAAGCAGCACTACATCGAGTGAGTGGATGGTGAGCTACAATGGACAAAAATGTTGTGAAATAACCAATGAGCAAAATCTGGCTTTGCTGAATTAGGTTAAGCTATGTATTAAGAATTTTTGCTTTAGGGGTGGTTTGTAAAAATGTCCACAATGGATTTGACAATTTATAAGTTAATATTTTCCAGTTGTTTATGCTGTTACCCTAGTGTCTGTAACATTTACCCTTATTTAGGTATTCAGGCACCACAATGGTGTCAAAGAGAAAGTTCTTACAAGGCAAATCACTGCCATCATAACATGGTAATGACCCAAGGATGAAAAAAGTAAAAAACATTCTTGAGTAATGTGGGGGTGAATGTATGGGATGAAACCCTTGCAAGTTCTACATTCCCAAAAGTGTTAATGAAAAGTACTACACTAATCATTACATATGGTACTGAACAGTCATACAAGTACTTTAAATCCACAAATGAAAATGTAGACAGGAAACACCATATACACTGTCAGTTGATGAAGACACATTCAGGTAACACTTCATGCAGAAACCAGAAGCCGATGAGCTCACCAGAAAGAAATGAGTACCCTTGTTGAAGATAGTGAGTGTGGCCATATGTGTGAAACAGTGGCATGCACACCTTCCACAGGGCATGCTGGAGCCAACCATTGCCCTGGGCCTCTGCAGTGCTGCCCACTAGGAGGAGGAGGCAATACCACAGGAGCCCCCGGTGGTATTCCCAAGCACCACCGTCTTCCTCAATCTCAACACCACCAACTCGCCGACGTGGAGAGCACCATCTACATAGCCAGTCATCTGGATCAAAGTAATACTGTAAGCCCTTGTTATAAAGTTGCCTCCCCCCTCCCCTTAAATCCACAATAAATTACAATACAGAAAAATTAGCTAATAAAGTTTCACTGTTGCCTCTTAAGCTTATCAGCTATGTTTCCTACGCTGTTGCTGGGTTGTCTGTGGTGTCACTAAGGCAGAACACAGGAGCATTCAGGGAAACCTATCACCCTCACCAGATATCCAGTGAGATCAGAGATCGGCACCAAGGACGCTGTACTCCCAGTGGGCGAGGTGCCCTGTGACAGTGGCAGCAATGGGGTACCACACTACACCAGGACAGGATGGTTAGGATGGTTTGGCTCCCTGGTGATCTCCTGGGAGGTGGTGCCACCAAGAGGAGGCATCCCATTGGCACCCTTCTTTCCCCCCCCCACCTAAGTTTTCCTATGTTTACGGTAACAGTTTTATGAATGATATACGGATATGTTGGAACACATCCACAACTTAAAGCAAAGACTGTTTGTGTGACAATTATCAATTTGTCATAACAAAAAAGCCTTCCTCTCTAATAAGACCACATCATTCTGGCAAAAGCTGGTAATGAAATAACAAGAATGACATGTATACAATCTTACTATGATACATCCAGAAACATTTCCACTGGTATGAGACGGGTAAGGGGTGATTAAACACCAGAAGTTTTCAAAAGATTAAACTGATTAACATACAAGGTTTTGAAAGTTTAACCCCTGGGGGTAGGGTTTTTTTTCAAGAATTCACCTCCAGTATCCCTGCTTGTCGTAAGAGGCGACTAAAAGGGTTGGTGGTGGGTTAGTGCCCCACCCCGTAAAAACAACTAACTAAAAATATGAAGAAGAAGCCTCGGACCAGGACTGAACAAAAGTTGACGAAAAAGGACCGGACAAAGGACGTGGTAAAGATTGCAACATGGAATGTTAGGGGTATGAATGATCAAGTGAAAGAGAGAGAGATTGTACACGTGCTTGAGAGTGCGAAAGTGGATGTATGTGGAATAATTGAAACTAAATGGCGAAGTGAGAGTGTGAGAGAATGGGGTATATGCGCGGGAGTGGGTGAGAATGAGAGGGCGAAAGAGGGAGTGTGTATTGCTGTGAGCAACAGGTGGAAGGAGAATGTAAGAGAGTATGGATCAGTTGGGTCAAGGATTATGTGGGTAAGAGTGAAAGTTGGACTACAAATGTGGGCAATTGTGTGTGTGTATGCGCCAACACAAGATCGTGTAAGTAGAGTGAGAGAAGAGTTTTGGACAAATGTGGAAGCCAGCTTGGAAAAGTTTGAAAGGAATGAGAGAGTGTTTCTGATTGGAGATATGAATGGAAAAGTAGGGAATGAGAAGGTGGATGGAGTGGTTGGTGAGTGGGGTGTGCCTGCAGAGATGGATGAGAATGGCAGTGCTTTAGTGGACATTTGTGCTGGGAGGGGGTTGGTGGTAGCTAATACCCTCTTCAGGCACAAAATGGTCCATGGGTATACATGGCGAGTGGTGAGAGGGGAGGACGGTGGAATGAATGAGCGGAGGGCGGTGGTTGACTGTGTGTGTGTGGATGGGAGGATGAGAGGATGTGTAATGGATGCAGGAGTGTGTGGAGGTTGGGGGAGTTTTGTTGCAGGGAGGGTGGAAGGGTTGCAAGAGGATGGAATGGGGGCTGAATATAAAAGGGAAGTGGAGGGGCGATTGGGTGAATGTAGATTGAAGCGGATGGAGGACGTGGAGGGTGTGTGAGGGGTGTTCGCAGGGGGGGTCTGTGCAGCATGTGGGGTTGTGGTGTGTGGGATGAAGGGGGGATGAGGGGGGGGTTCGGGGAGCAGCGTGGAGGACTGAAGAGGTGTGAGGGGCTGTGGCACAGGGGAAGAAGGCATGTAGTGAGTGGATGAGGAACAGGGGCGACGAAGAGGCTGAGAGACGGACGAGAGAGTTGTGTGTGGTGAGGAGGAGAGAGGTGAGGGGATTGGTGGGGGAGAGTGGGAGGAAAGTGGGTGAGGAGTTTGGAGGGAGTTGGAGTGCAAAGTGGAGGGAATGTGGGAGGGTGTTCTGGGGGTAGGTGGGGAGATCTGGACAGGGTGCCAACGAAGTCAGTGGGGGTGTGAGAGATGGGGGTGGTAGATTGCTAGTGAAGATGGGAGAAAGAGTGAGCGGGTGGAGGGAGCACTTTGGTGAACTGTTGAACATGGAGAATGAAAGTGGTGCAGGTGTAAGTGGCTGGGGAGCGGCGGGGAGGGGGAGAGTTGTGAGAGGAGAGGAGGAAATCACCGGGGGGGGGGGGGTGGAAGCAGTGGGGGGGGGGGGGGGGGGGAAGGGCCCAAGAATTGATGGAGTGTGTGGTGAAGTGCTGAAGCATGGGGGAGGGATGGCGGTGGAGTGGATGTGGAGGGTGTGCAGATTGGCTTGGGAGGAGGGTGGAGTCCCGGAGGATTGGAAGTCAGGTGTAGCTGTTCCTCTGGGGGGGGGAGGGGGGGAAGGAGCAGTTGGTGGTCATAGGGGCATTTGCCTTCTCAGTGTGGTGGGAAGGGTGTGTGGTGGGATGCTTATGGGCAGAGTTGGGGAAATTGCAGGGGAAATGGTTGAAGAGGAGCGGGGAGGTTTTGGGGGGGGAAGAGGGTGTGTAGACCAGATATTCATTCTTGGATCCTTGGTGGAAGGGTTTCTAGAGAGGGGCAAGGGGTTGTGTGCAGCCTTCATGGATCTGGAGAGGGCATGTGACAGGGTGGATTGACAGGGTTTGTGGAGGGTGTTGGGAGTATGTGGAGTGGATGGGAAGTTGTTGAAGGCGGTGAGGAGTGTGTGGGGGGGTGCTGGGGCTGCAGTGCATGTGGATGGCAAACTGAGTGAATCTTTCTATTTGAAGGTTGGATTGAGGCAGGGATGTTTTATGTCTCCATGGTTGTTCGCTCTGTGCATGGATGGGGTTGTGGGGGAGATGCAGGGTCGGGCAGTGGATGTTGGAGCGGTCCTGGTGGGAGGGGGCAGTGTTTGGAGGCTCCCTATGCTGTTGTTTGCAGATGATGCTGTGTTGTTGAGCGGGGACGGGGGGGAGCTGCGGGGCTTGGTGGATGAGTTTGGGAGAGTGTGTAAGAAACGGAATCTGGAGGTGAATGTGGGGAGGAGTAAAGTGATGGTCTTCGAGAGAGGTGGGGCCGGTGAGTGTGCGGTGGGATTGGATGGGAAGGATGTGGAGAGTGTGAGTGAATTTGAGTGCTTGGGCGGTGTGATGAGTGGGGGTGGGGGTCTGGAGGGTGAGGTGCTCGGGGAGGGGGGTGGGTGCAGTGGGGGGGGGGAGGGTTGCTGGTTCATTGGGAGCAGTGGTGGGAAACAGGGAGGTGAGCGTGGAAGTGAAGAAGTTGTTACATGACAATGTTGTGATGCCAACTCTGGCATCTGGAGGTGGGGCTTAGACCCTGTTGAAGGGACGGAAGTCGGGAGTGGGAGCAGTGGGGGTGAGTTGTTTGAGGGGAGCATGTGGAGTCACATGGAGGGGCGGGCTGGCAAGTGGGGAGGTGGGGGGGCGTTGTGGTGTGGTTGAGGACGTGATGGGAAGCGTTGGGAGAAGCACGTTGGGGTGGTTTGGGCGTGTGGAGGGGATGGAGAGTGAAGGGCTGGCGGGGGGAGTGTGTGTGAGTGAGGTGGAGGGGGTGAAGGGGAGGGGGGGGGCAGAGAATGAGATGGAGGGATGGAGTGGAGAGGTATATGAGAGAAGGGGGTGTGAGTTGGGAGCGTGGTAGTGAAATGGCAGGGAACAGAGTGACATGGAGGCGATTTGTTTGTGGCCACCCCGTGTGGGGTTGAGGCGTCTGGCAATAGATAGATAGGTTTTGAAAGTTCCATGAACCTTAGATTTTGTTCTGCATCAACAAAAATGACAATGGTTAGAAGGATGTGCAATGCATCCTTGAATGCGAGGTCTGGGGAGGCTAGGTTTATGATGGAAGACCTGAGAATGATGGAACTGGAGTGTACTGTTGTGATAAGGAGGGGTAAACTGAGATGTCTGAGCAGGTGGGGAGGATGGAGGATGACCAATGGGTGGAGAATGAGAGAACTGTGAATGTTAGGGGTCAGGCTGCAAGAGGAAGACTGATCAAGACCTGGGATAAGGTCACACAGTATGACCTCAGAGATACGAAACTAAAATGGGAGGCCGCCAGAGACTGAGCAGCATGGAGAGCTGCCATTAGGTAACCAAGACCAATGCATGCAATCTCGAACTTTTATAAATGAAAAACGAAACTGCCAGTGACACAGGCAAGTGTCAGTGATACTGCAGCCATCAAGCTCTTGTTGCTGCCTTGAAACTAAAGTGTGGCAGTGATATGCATGGGTAAGCTGAGGTGGTTAGACATGAGAAGAGGTAAGAGAATAACTCTGTAAAGTTGTGTACACCCAAATATGAAAAGGACAGCCCTTGCTGGTAGACTGTGAAAAATATGGATTGAGATCCTCAATAGGGGCCTTTGGTTAATGGATTTCAATGAACTGCTACAGGAGATTATGTAGCTTAGAAAGGAGCCATCAGGTGTGAGGGAGGGGAAAAAAAAATTGCAACAGGGAACACGGCTATACAAAATAAATATATTGTGTATTGTATATACACAGTAATTTATTACCTACTGCAATATACTGAAGTGCTACATGTAAAATAATGTGAACACTGCCTTTCCTTCCATTAAGTAAGACTTAGAAAAATGGGATCAGTGAGGCAAGAACTGGATATTCCTACTCCATTTGAAAATGGGCTACTGAACTAGGGTGATGATAATATAGCTGTACTATTAATAAGAGAGACAACAGTGTTATGACGTGGATAACAGCAAGGATGAATCTGGCTTAAACGAGTTAGTCATTTTAAGAAATGCCCTCTTCCTGACATGTCTGTTGTTGCTTGTACGATCGTCCAAAGAAGTGATGACCCGATTCCCAGTACCTTTCGCTCAGAAAGTGGTATCTAAAAACTGTCATGGCCATGTTATATTTTCTATATTGCACACCGGAAAGAGCAGTATTTGGGTAAACAACACCAAAAAGTAATATATTAGTGTTTTTACCGTGTATATCTCGCATTACGGAAGAAGAAACCACAATACATTAAAGTTGAGGCTTAGCAGTACGAAAGAATGTGAAACGCACTCCCTATCGCTCAACAGTTTCAGGGTTAAAATGCGGAAAACTCTCGTAATACTTATTTTCCATTCAAAATCAACAATACTAAAGGAAATATGTCCCATAAAATAAAACCCGCAGATAATCGTAATTCGAAATCATTAGTGCCATCAAATCAGAAAAATAAACACCTAAAGATATATTATTATCCACATTTAATTCTCTATGCGGGATGATATTCACGCGGGTAAACCCGTAAGTGCTGAAAGCCTGAGAGCAAGATTGATCAACAAGAAACTACAGCCTATCGATGCAAGCAGATTATTGCTCTTTATTTAGCAAATATTCCAGTAAGACAGATATACTGGCACCTTGACAATTAACTGATGGATAAGCGATATAGAGGTAGAACACTGGAAATTTGCCACTGGAGCCCCTCGTAGCACAAGACCAAGACAGACGGATTAATACGGGTGTCCAAGAACAACTGCTTACCACTTGTGTTGCTATCAAGAAGCAAATTAATCTGCCGGCATTCAGTGACGTTAGTGAAACCAGTGCAATCATAAGTGGAAAACTGGTCATTTTTATGTACACGAAATTCCAACATGTTATAAAACATGCAGGGCAGTTGCATGGAAGAACTAAAGAGGGAGAGGTTGAAAGTCAAAAGCATGAATGCAACAATGAAGATAATTAAAACCAAAAACATTATATTAAAAATAAGGGGGAGGGGGGGGGAACTGTGATAAAGGTCGAGACAACCTCTCCCTTCCCTGGCGTGGTAATGACTGACGGAACTGTCACGGAAGGCCTGCCGTGCACTGTTGCCAAAGGAAAAATTATTGAAATCCGCTAAATTAGTCTCAGATGCGGTAAAAAATCCGCCAGACTGAGGGAAATTAACGAAAAAAAAAATGGGCAAGACCTTAAAAAAAAAAAAGGCAAGACCTGAAAAGAAAAAAAAAAAGAGAAATGTAATAATTTTATACCAGCTAGACTGCTTTTGAAATCTCTACATTTAGCGGGAAAATCGCTTCGTTGGTAACTGCTGGCATGAGTCGTGAAAACATGCCAGATGTCACTATTTATTTATTTTTTGATTGATCTATTAAAAAAAAAATGCTAAACTTAACTAGTATTTTCACAAGATTAATTTTTTTTACATCATAAATAATGTTTGAAGGGCAGGCAAAGACTGTTTCCGTCTCCTAAATGAATGTTGCCAGACCCAGGGAGTTTTGTCTGAAACTTAATGAAAGCGAGTCATCACTTCATTGGGCGATTGTACTCTCAAGATCCAATAGCTATACAGATACTCTGTGTGAGTTATTACTAAGAAATACACCAGGATGATATCTGATGAAGATACACCAAGGGTATGACTAAAAATGTAAAGAGACAATGAGATAAAGTACCATACATTATTATAGGGGTCAGTACTGGACACAAAGAATATCTAGAGGTACTTTTATAAGGTTATACCTCATAAGCTGTGGCTTGGCACAAACAACGAAGCCATTACATTAACTGGCTAAGCACTGTGTCACATTTCCTGCTCACTGTCAGTTATTGTATCCATGCCTCACCCTTTGGTGCCTTGAGAAGCCCTGAACACCTTCTGTTAATGTGGAACCAGGCACCCCGACAACAGTTCTCCCGACGGGCACATTCCACAAGTCCATCCCCTAGATGGGCACGGCAGCACAAGAAAAATGGACGCCCACATCGCTCAGAACAGGCTGTCTCACATCCCTCTTTGTAGTTTACACAATCCTCATATGAGCAATCTGCATGGGAAGGAATTAACATTCATATTTTACTTTTACTAATTTACAGTGATTCCAACATTTTATTTACATTATCAAAGTAAATAGAAAAAAGTAAAGACTGCATTTACAAGAACTGTACTAAGTACAGCCACCTTAGAAAAATCAAGGATATACAAACCACCATAACCTATTACTGTAGATATATTTTTTTCATCATCATCATCATCATCATCCGGACCTCCTTTCCCACCTTAGGGCAGGGTGAGGACCAGCAGCATCCAGACAGCCAAAGTTTGCCCAATTCATCAGGCCACACTTCCATTCACTCATCAATCAAGCCCTGGAAATCCTGGTCCATCAAATTGGCAAAAAAAAAATTTCACCATATTCCGTAGTTTTATATATACCTACCTGTTGAAGGCCTCAGGAGATACTGGGGTGAGGTTAGTCACCAACCTGATAAATATGATTATATACGAGTGTGTTGTCCCAGATGATTGGCTGAAGAGTGTAATTGTAAATGTGTACAAAGGAAAGGGTGATGCCCTGGAAAGGGGAAATTACAGAGGTATAAAGCTCTTAACTCAGATAATGAAAGTAATGGAGAGAGTTCTAGAAGGTATGAGGAGAGAAAGAGTGAATATCGATGAGATGCAGTTTGGGTTTATGCCGGCAAGGGGACCACTGATGCCATATTCATTGTTCGACAGCTTCAGGAAAAATATATTGGAAAGAAAAGGGAATTGTATTTTGTTTTTGTTGATTTGGAAAAGGCCTTT
>JAGKTI010003275.1:27625-42819 GCA_018397915.1 Birgus latro
ACTTTGGCGAAAGCTTTGTCATTGCACTTGACATCTCAAAGGCTTTCGATCGAGTCTGGCATAAATCTTTAATTTCCAAACTGCCCTCCTACGGTTTCTATCCTTCTATCTGTGCCTTCATCTCTAGCTTCCTTTCTGGTCGTTCTATAGCCGCTGTTGTAGACGGCCATCGTTCCTCTCCTAGACCTATCAACAGTGGTGTTCCTCAGGGCTCTGTCCTATCACCTACTCTCTTCCTTTTATTCATCAATGACCTTCTAAGCTGTACATCTAACCCTATCCACTCATATGCTGATGATTCCACCCTTCACCTTTCCATTCGGTTCCTGCAACGTCCATCTCAGCAGTTACTTCAACAAAAAAGGGATGAGGCTATGGCACACCTAATGTCTGACTTGGCTCGTATCTCTGATTGGGGTAAAAATAATCTTGTTATTTTTAATGCATCAAAAACTCAGTTCTTACACTTATCAACCCGACAAAATCTTCCTCAGGATTACCCACTAATGTTTAATAATGAACAGTTATGTCCTGCATCATCCTTGAACATGCTTGGGGTTTCATTCTCTCGGGATTTGTCTTGGAAAGAACATATTACATCTCTTGTGAAATCTGCTTCCAAGAGATTAGGTGTGCTAAGCCGATTCCGAACTTTCTTTACCCCTGCACAGTTGTTGACCTTGTACACGGGTTTTATTCGCCCGTGTATGGAGTACAACTCTCATGTGTGGGGAGGCTCCCCACATGCAGCTCTTCTCAATAGGGTGGAGTCAAAGGCTTTTCGTCTCATTAACTCTCCTCCTCTTACTGATTCCCTTCAACCTTTGTCTCTTCACCGCACTGTTGCATCTTTATCTCTCTTCTATCGCTACTTCAATGGTCACTGTTCCTCTGAACTGTCTGCTTGCATCCCTCCACCTCTACGACGGGCACGTAGTACCCGTCTAGCAACAAACTCTCATCCCTTTTCTGTCCAACTCTCTAATGCAGGAGTTAACTGTTACTCCCAGTCCTTCATTTATGCAACTGGTCAACTCTGGAACTGTCTTCCTCTGTCTGTATTTCCTACTTCCTATGATCTCCAGTCTTTCAAATGCAGTGTGTCCAGGCATCTCGAATTGAACGGATCTTGAATTTGGCTCTCTTTTGTACTGTTTTTGCTTTTTCTTGGAAGGAACAGTATGCAGGCCTGTGGCCTTTGGTTCCTTCTTCCTTGCATTAAAAAAAAAAAAAAAAACTAACATCACACTGGGAGTCACCTTCTCTCAATAACCATCACTTTACTCTTTTCTACATTTACTCTCAAGGCAAGATGCTCACAGACATCAGCAAAACTCTGCACTAGCCTACCAAGTTCTTGTTCGGTATTTGCAAGTAGTAGTTTATCATCAGAATACGACAAATTTGAGATATTCCACCCATCATCATTCATTACCATTGCCATCCTCCTCTCCATTACTCATGTTTTTACTTCTATCACCCCATCCATATATATACTGAACAACCATGGGGACATCACACAACCTTGTCACATGCCCACACCGAACGTGAACCATTCATTTAGATGCCCATTAACCCTTACATATGCTTCAATACCATCATAAAAACTCTTGACGGCACCTAGCAACTTACCATCTACCCTGTACATGCACAAACCTTTCCACAATCCTTCTCTGCTCACTCTGTAGTATGCTTTTTCCAGACCCATGAATGCCATAAACACCTTATGGTCCTTCTCACAGGCCTTCTCTGCTATCTGTCTCACTCCAAATATTTGATCCACACATCCTCTGCCACTCCTAAAGCCACCCTGTTCATCACTCACTAGGACTTCTGATATCTCTCTTACTTTCTCTGTAATAATTCTTCCATATACCTTTCCTACCATACAATAAATGTATGCCACAATAATTCGTGCACTCACTTCCCTCACCTTTATTTTTGTACAGGGGTACAATCACAGCCTTTTTCCACTCTGTTGGCACAGTTTCACTCATCCATGCCTTCCTACATATCTCCAACATGCACTTCATTCCACTCTCTCCAGTACACTTAATCATCACTGCATACACCTCATCAACCCCAGCTGCTTTTCCATTTTCAGCTGCTTCATATCACACTTCACCTGTGTGAGTGTCACATCTCCTGGCACTGCATTCCTTCTCTGAATACCCCCCAAACCAATTATTTTTACAGCTGCTCTGCTCTCTCTATCCCCATTCATCAGGCTTTCAAAATATTCTTTCCATCTGGTCCTTGCTTCATCCCCATGGGTTAATAATCTACCATCTACATCCTTCACACCATCACATTTCTTTCCATTTTCACTTCTACATTTCTGCATCTCTTTCCAGAATAACTTCCTATTTTCAGAGTAGTTTGCATTCATTTTTCTTCCTAGATCATCATTTACCTCCTCCTTTTTCCTCTTTACTAGTCTCTTTACGTACTTCTTGCTCTCAAAATATTCAGTTTTTTTCAAGTGAACCTCTGTCCTGTAACCACTTTAGCCACTTCTTCCCCTTTTCCTCCGCTGCTCTCTTAACCTCATTGTTCCACCATGCCGTACCTTTCTTTGTTGTTACTCTTGCCACACCATACACTGCTTTAGCATTCCTAACTAAGCAATCCCTATATGCATTCCAAAGGCTGTCCAGATCCATTAGTGGTGGATGGGAGTGCCCATCATTGGGGAGGCAGTGGCTCGATTGGTAGAGAGGTGGCTTGCAGTCCTGACGGACCCAGGTTCAAATCCTCACTGGGGCAGGGAACAGTTTAAGGATTCGAACCTCATTAAATCAGGCTTTACTGATCTCCCAGAAGACCTGCCAACATGTCGTAAAAATACCCCCACTAATACCAATACACCAGTCCTGTATGAGACAGCCCTAGCATGTATTCAATATGGATGGTGGGTGTTAGTGCTGAAGTGGTGACATGTAGAAGTGTTGGTATGTAGGAGGACTGCTGGGCCTTGATAGCACGCTGTGAAGCCTATGCCCAGAGTTGGAGAGAAAAAAAAAAAAACAGTCAATGTAGAGATGCGATATGATCTCTACACTGAGTGACAAATCAAATGGCTTCTTGTACCCAGGAATCCATTTACTATGCTCAGTGGTAACCACATAATCAGGGGTTTTGGCAGGGTTAAGATTCCCCTATCCAAAATCATTAATCATGGCTTTTGTTTCACACAGCCTCAGAGGGCCCAATACTGGCTTTTGTTTCATACAGCCTCAGAGGGCCCAATACTGGCTTTTGTTTCACACAGCCTCAGAGGGCCCAATACCTGCCCAAGGCCCCAACCAAATGGGCAGATTCGCAAGGCCATGTGGAATGTGAGAGGTGCGAATGAGGAGAGCAAGAGGGTGGAAGTGGTGAATGTGTTCAAGAGTGGGAGATATGCTGTGATGGCATTGTGTGAAACAAAGATGAAAGGGTGTGAAGTGGAGGAGTGGGTGGCCGTGAAATGTGTAAGTTAGGGCATGAATGGGCGGGGAAGATGCAAGAAAGGAGATGCTTTGTTGATGAATGAGGTGTGGCAGAGTGGAATGAGAGACTACAAATGTGTCAGCTCGAGGTGTATGTATGTCAAGTTCAAGTTTGAGAAGGTGAAAGTGGCGGTGATTGTAGCGTATGCACCGTGTGAGGACAGGAACGAGAGAGAGAGAGAAAGGTTTTGGGATGAGCTGGATCAAGTAATGGGAGAAATGCCCAAGAGCTATAAAGTGATCGTAACGGGTGATATGAATAGAAGAACAGGCACTGGTCCTGAGGATAACATAATGGGTTGTAATGGAGTACCAGGAGAAAATGGTATTGGGATACAACTGAAGGATATGTGTCAGGAGAGGAGGTTGTGCATTTGTAACTCGTATTTCAAACACAAAGATGCACATAAATATACATTGTTTAGAGGGGACAGGGATCGTGTTGAAAGAAGCTTGATTGATTATATGCTTGCAGAGAGGTCGATGCTGGGAATGGTTGCTGATACGAGGGCCGTGAGAGGATGATGTGGAGGTCTGTCAGATCATATGACTGTAATATGCAAGATCAAGCTGAGAGAAGTGAGGTGGATCAGGAGAGAGAGGAGCAGTCAGGGAGAACAACTGAAAGTTGAGAAGCTGAGGATCAAAGAAATGGCAGATATTACAGGATCAAAGTAGAGGAGGAGTTAGAATCAATTAATCTACATATTTCTTTACATAATGCTTAGTTTCTATTAATATAGCACTGCACATAGGTCAATACAATACTGATATATTTCCAACATTCACAAAAGAAACTAATTATTCCCTTAAAGTTTTATCAAATAAAAAACATCCTGCTAGAGTTGAAGTTAAGCAAATCCTGCTCGAGGTGAAGTTAAGCAGAACTTAATCTTCAGTTACTTGAGGGATTAACAAAACTAAAATTTAAGGTAAAACCAGTGCAGTATATGGAAATCAATATTGATTTTCATTTGATGATTGCTTTGAACTACCAGCATTATATTTTGTTACAAAAGCAACTTGATTCATTTTATGATCAACAATGAGAACATTTGACCAACTCTGAGCCATGTAGTTGAGAAGGGCTGACCCCCTCCCCCCTCCCTCCCTGGTCTGGCCGTCCGTGCATATATCATTCTAATTTATACTTCTTAAAAAAAAAAAAAAAAAAAAAAAACAGTGCTGGTACCTCTATCTTTAAAGGATTCCGTTCCCTGTCGCACAACATCCAATGAAGCCGTGTCTATCCTGGGCCAAATATCAGCAACAATATCAGTAGCAATCTTCTCCATGATTCTGCTCTTATCTTCAGCACACAATCCAATCTTGCCTATTCTAACACCAGCCAGTCGCTCTTCACCCAATGCCAAAGTGTAGCTGTGGGCCACGACGTTGAGAAAGGAGCACATGGCACTTACGTCCCTCCTACCCAGGCATCTACCGAGTAGTGATGGATTCACTCGTAGCTGCTGCATCACCCACTGCTGCTTCAGTACTTCATTCGGAAAGAAGACTTGCATGATGTGCTGAAACAATAAATAAACAAATGTAAACATCAACATGTCTTATGGTAGTCAGTTCTTATTATAGGTAGGGTAACTGCTCCAAATTACTACAACTTTCTCCATACAACAAGCCTAGTACTGCAAACTAAGAGAAACTGGCACTAAGATTTACAGGTCACAACAGAGCTTTAATACACACTTTCTGTAATTTGCTGTCAATTTAAAGGCAAAAATGAATGTCTAAACACATGTCATACAATGAACTTACTATACTGCCTCTCTTACAGCAAGCCATACAACTGGAGGGGCATTTTAGGTTCTCACTGTGCTTTTGGCTATATCTACTTTCCTGACATTAGTTAATCCCAATAACATGAAGACCCCATTAATGTTAAATTCTTGATACTATATGACTACTATATTCTACTTGGGAAACTGTTCAAACCAGAGAGGTTAGGTAGGTAAAGCTCTCATTAACTCCTTTATTGCAAGAAATCTCCATGAGTTTCCGTTTTCATTTTTGAAGGTTCCAACAAGCTTGCATAAGTCAGCCTTGGTCACCTGATGGCAGCTCTCCATGCTGCACAATCTATGGCAGCCTCCCTGTTAAGTCCCTTAACCCTGAGGTCAAACTTAATGACCTCATCCCACATCTTTCTCAGTCTACTGAATAAAATCATCTGGAGAAAACACAAATGAAACAGGTGCTATCTATCAATAGCAAGTTTGAAAACAGGGGTGCTCTGCCAATCACTAATGATAACTTAGTGATTAAAAGCACCTATTTTCAGACCACACCACTAACATTTACAAAACTCTACAATGGTCTGCAATGATCCTATTCACTGTTAACAAGCAACACAGCTTTATTTACAGGACTCAGATATGAAATACAGTATTGTATTCCTCTTTACTTACTGGCATCCCTACTCCTTTCTCTCCAGCTAGAGCTTTAACCTCTCTCATAAACTCATCCATATAAAACTGAACAATTATGGGAACATCACAAACTTTGACTCACTCAAAAATCAATAAAAACTACAGGGGGGGGGGGAGGTCCCAGTGTTTTGAGTAGATACATTTATAGAAATCTGCCCATTAAGTAAATAATTGTTTAATGGAGTATATAACCTATAGGTAAAAGGTGAGTTGATGTTTGACCACCACCAGCTTAGGCCTATAATGCTATGTAAGGTAATTTTAAGCAAAAAAAGGAGTTAGTTACATCTATAACATACATACTATTATGTCCACAACCCACAATGCCACAGGCTCCTGCAGCAGTAGTTCAGTAAAGGAAGGACATCACCAAGTGAACTGTTCTTCTTGGGGTCAGCCTTTCCATGTACAACAGCAGATCCTTACACAAGATCAACTCAGGCATAATAATACAGGCTTCTCGTGTTCGTGTTTTTATTTTACCAAGTAGTTACAGTGTCTGCTTCACAACTCCACAGCTACGCTTACTTCACAAGGCCACAAGACAAACTAAACTGAAACTCCTCTATTCTCTCCCCCATCCTTTAATAAACCTCCCTGCTTCTTCAATATTCTGGGATGTGCTGGTGTAATAACCGAAATGAAACTTAACAAATTATTCACATTATTTGGACGAGAAACAATCTCAGGCCCTTGAGCTCCATACGTGCACATGTTACCACTGTGCCAAAGAGAGGATCCCCGCTTTGCCTCTGGGCAACAGGGGCTTTTATAGGCCCCATTACACTGGTACGTGCTCCTAGCAACAACAGTTACCAAATCGGAGACATCCAAAATATTCCAGAGTTCCTTTACATTACATAGCACTCTAAATTCTTTAGCATACAAACTGAAATTAAATTACATAATTTAACAATCACCTAAATAAAACATTAAAGACAAAATAATAAAAGAATAAGCATGAATGCATAACATTATAAAGTACCTCCACTCACAGCAGCAGGCTATCTGGCAACTCTGACTCATTACGGAAATATGTGAGAATCATCGGGAATTCTTCCACACTAACTAACTAGCAATCCAGCTTCTTGACACTACCCCCTCCCTAGTCCTTTTGTCGTCCCAACAAAGCTACACGAGAGTTATAAACATAATCCTTAATCCCTAACAAAACATCTAATTATACACAATATAATCTTTCAACTTATCAGGTCTTCTCCTAAGCTGCTTCTGATGACATCCCTACTCCTCCACACAGTCTACTCCTCCTGGAACGACTTGGTCCTCTTACTGGTTCATTTCTTCCCTAGGGAAACTGTCACCATCCTCTCGTGCTTCAGCTCCTTAGTCCTCCTTAACATCATCAGCTGCAGGTGTGCACAATTCCTCGTTGATGTCCCAGCTGTACTGTCCTGGTCCATGGTACTGCCACAGATAAGTTAAGTGTACCATCTCTGGGTGAAACTTCCGGCCTCCCCAAATCCGGTATGTTACATCTTACAGGCAGTCTATCACAGCGTAGGGCCCATCCCATGGGCTCTGCAGCTTCGGTGACCGTCCCTCCTTCTGCAGAGGATTGTATAGCCAAACCATGTCACTATCCTCGAAGCTCACCTCACTTGCCTTGGGATCATACTTGCGCTTCATCATTCCGCCTGAAAACTTCAGAGCTTCTCGGACTTCATGATGTATCTCAGCCAGCCTTTCTGAAGATGCTTCACATAGCTGGAGATGTCGGTAGGCAGCTCTTTACCCGGTGGTCTTCCCATTAACAGATCAACTGGCAATTGTAACTTTTGGTCCAGCATCAGTTTTGTTGGGGTGTCGCCGGTAGACATATGGGATGCAGACCGATAAGACATTAGCAACCCAGGTAATTTTTAGTCCCATTCCATCTGTCCCTCTACACAGAACTTGGCCAGTTCTTGTCCCATGGTCCAGTTGAATTTTTCCACCATCTCATCTCACTGTGGCCTCAGCAGAGTCATCCTCATCTTCCTGATCCCCAATAACTTACAGCGCTCATGGAACATAGCAGACTTGATGTTTCTACCCTGGTCTGAATGTAGCTCTGTGGCATTCCAAAATGACAGAAGAATTGGTCAACCAACACCTCAACAACAGTTTTGGCTTCTTGATTGGGGACAGCATAGGCTTCTGGCCACTTTGTGAAGTAGTCCATGGCAACACATATATAATAGTTTCCTCTTTCAGTGAGTGGCAGAGGTCCAACAATGTCCACTGCGACTCTTTCCATTGGTGCACCCACTTGGTACAGCTGAAGAGGGGCACAACCATGTTTCTTGGGTCCCTTCTTGGCACAGCATACATCACAGGCCGGACACCGTTCATCAACTTCCTGACGCACACCAGTCCAGTAGAACCTCTGTTGCAGCTGATTTAGAATTTTCTTCACTCCCAGATGCCGACTAGTGATCCAGTTATGAGACTCTTCTAAGACCTCAGGCCTCATTTCCTTAGGAACAACCAACTCCCAATACTTGCTGAGGCAATCAGGTGTCTCTCACTCACGCTCCATTAGTCTGTTGTTCAAACGAAAAAGGTCCCACTGACTCCAGTAGCTCTTAATCTTAAGGCTGAATCTGGAAACCTCTTCCCAATATGGTTGCACTGAACTCCACTGCATCCACTCTAGCACTGGCTGTAAATCTGTATCCTCTATCTGCATCTTCTTCAGCTGACACTGGCCCTATCGCTGCAGTATGGCTGCATTTCTTGCTACAATTTTCTTTCCCACTAAACTGTTTGCAAACTGGGTCACAAGGCCAACGACTCAGGCTGTCGGCATTGCCACATACTCGCCCAGGCCAATGCTGCACCTCGTAGGTGTGCTAGTCCAGCTTCCAGAGTCAGCATGCCAGCTTTCCTCTCGGATTCTTTAATGTTTTCAGACACTTGAGTGCTGCATGGTCTGTCCTGATGATGAAGTAGGACCCATACAAGTAGGGATGGAAAAAGTCAAGACTCTTCATCACTGCCAAGAGCTTCTTACAGGTCACACAGTAGTTCTGCTCCGGTGGGCTGAGCTTTTTGCTGTAATACATCACTACATACTCTATCTTGTCTTTCCTCTGTGACAGGACTCCATCAGTGCCATGGTCACTAGCGTCACAGTTCAGGATGAATGGCTGACTCTGCTCTGGCTATGGCAACACTGGAGAGCTTGCCAATGCATGATTGAGTTCATCGAAGGCCATCTGAGTCACTCCAGTCCACATAAACTTCTGCCTCTTTCCTAACAACTTGTGCAGAGGTGCAGCTATCACTGCAAAGTCCTTGACAAAACACCGGTAGTTGGTATACAAACCCAGGAAACTTCGTAGCTCCTTCACAAAAGTTGAAACCAGCCAGTTTCTCACAGCTGCCACCTTCTCTGGATCAGTACAGACGCCACCCTCACTTACATCGTGTCCCAGGCACTTCACTTCCTTCTGGAACAAGTAGCACTTCTTGAGGTTCAGCATGAAGTGCACTGCTCAGATCCTGTTGAACATCTTTGACAGCCTCTCCAATTCCTGGCTGAAAGTTCGCCCAAACACAATTACATCATCAAGATAGATGAGAGCTGTCTGCCAGTGCAGGCCTTCCACTACTCGATTCATAAGACTCTCAAAGGTAGCAGGGGCGCTGCACAGGCCAAATGGCATCACTTTGAACTGCCATAAACCCTGCTCGTACGAAAAGGCAGTTTTCTCCTTGTCCTTCTCTGAAACCTTGACCAGGTGATATCCTACTTTCACGTCTAGGGTGGAGAACCACTTGGTAACTTCTGTGCCTTCATCTCTAGCTTCCTTTCTGGTCATACTATAGCCACTGTTGTAGACGGCCATCGTTCTTCTCCTAGACCTATCAACAGTGGTGTTCCTCAGGGCTCTGTCCTATCACCAACTCTCATCCTTTTATTCATCAATGACCTTCTAAGCTGTACATCTAACCCTATCCACTCATATGCTGATGATTCCACCCTTCACCTTTCCATTCGGTTTCCACAACATCCATCTCAGCAGTTACTTCAGCAAAAAAGGGATGAGGCTATGGCACACCTAATGTCCGACTTGGCCAGTATCTCTGATTGGGGTAAAAATAATCTTGTTATTTTTAATGCATCAAAAACTCAGTTCTTACATTATCAACCCAACAAAATCTTCCTCAGGATTACCCACTAATGTTTAATAATGTCCAGCTCAGTCCTGCATCATCCTTGAACATGCTTGGGGTTTCATTCCCTAGGATTTGTCTTGGAAAGAACATATTACATCTCTTGTGAAATCTGCTTCCAAGAGATTAGGTGTGCAAAGCTGATTCCGAACTTTCTTTACCCCTGCACAGTTGTTGACCTTGAACACGGGTTTTATTCGCCTGTGTATGAAGTACAGCTCTCATGTGTGGGGAGGTTCCCCACATGCAGCTCTTCTCAATAGGATGGAGTCAAAGGCTTTTTGTCTCATTAACTCTCCTCCTCTTACTGATTCCCTTCAACCTTTGTCTCTTCGCCGCAATGTTGCATCTTTATCTATCTTCTATTGCTACTTCAACAGTCACTGTTCCTCTGAACTGTCTGCTTGCATCCCTCTGCCTCTATGACGGGCACGTAGTACCCGTCTGGCAACAAACTCTCATCCCTTTTCTGTCCAACTCTCTAATGCAAGAGTTAACTGTTACTCCCAGTCCTTCATTTATGCAACTGGTCAACTCTGGAACTGTCTTCCTCTGTCTGTATTCCCTACTTCCTATGATCTCCAGTCTTTCAAACGCAGTGTGTCCAGGCATCTCGAAATGAATGGATCTTGAATTTGGCTCTCTTTTGTATTGTTTTTGCTTTTTCTTGGAGAGAACAGTATGTGGGCCCATGGTCTTTGGTTCCTTCTTCCTTGCATAAAAAATAAAAAATAAAATAAAAAAAATAAAAACTGACAGCATCTAGCATGTTATCAATTCTTGGCAAGGGGTACGCATTCTTCACTGTCACCTCATTCAGGGCTCGATAATCCACACACCTTACTGAGCCATCCTTCTTCCTTGCCAGAACAACTGCTGATACCCAAGGAATGCTGGATTCTCCAGCACTTTCTCCATTTCTTGCCACTAAGCTGGTGCCATCCTCTGAGCTGGCTGTTTAATCGGATGGTGATCCCCGATCACCAGATCTGTGCATCCCAGGTCTAGGTCTCCGGTGGAAAAGACATCAGCAAACTTCATTTGCAGCTGCCCTAACTGCCACACTTGTGAGTCATCCAGGCACTGGCAACTCCTTAAAAACAAGTCTTGTAAGTGGGTTGGCAGATTCCCATCTCTGTTTACTCCATTTACAGGTCTTCCACAGATGCCACTCAGGGTTTACAGCCTGGCACAGTTCCACAATTTCTCCCTCGCTGATCTGCTGTGTCTCACGGAAGAAATTGGCCACCACAACTGGCACTTCAGCGGCGCTTGTTTCCACCAAAGTCCTCCCCACCATCACTCTAGCCTTCGTCTTGCATCATCCATCAGGCTCCACCACTCCTAGACAGCTATCAAAAGAGCCACTCACCTTAGACTGGAGCAGTGGTTCTGATCTTGGTGGTATCACTGTAGTGCAGAGCGCCATCACCTCACCATCAGAACTGGTGAGTCTCACTGTCATGACAGGAACTGACTTTCTTTGAACCTTGAGCCTCATGGAACAGAAGTCCAGCACACATCCCACGGACATCAGATAGTCCAGACCAAGAAGGCACAGATCCTCCATCTCCACCATGTATACTGGAAGCATGGCCTCTTGCCCTGCCACCTCAATTCGGACATCCAAGGGTTCCCTCAGTTCTGCGTGGAGCCCAATTACGCCACACAACTGTTCTGATGATTCAGGCAGATACCGATGAGGTAACATATCAGGCCTCAAGAAATTCTGCTCTGAGGCTGAATCAGTCACCAGGGAACACTTCTTGCCATCTAATCTGTCTATTCACACACTGTCAATTGAAATTCTCTTGCATATCCTCAGAGTGGGGCTTCTTGGAAAAAACCAGCTGGTTGTTGACCTTTGTCAGCAGCTTTTGCTATTTACCACTTCTTTCTCTTCTGCAGCCTTCTTCTTATTGTCCTCCTTCGGACAATCATATATGAAGTGTCCCACCTCACCACATGTCCAACACACTTTTGTTGAAATCGTAGATTTCCTTGACCTGTTCTGTTCTTGCTCTTTCTTCCATTTGTAACAATCCTCCTTCTTGTGTCCTGGCTTCCCGTGGAACCAGCAACCTCCTTCGGTCTTCTGTTCCTTCTTCCACTTGTGGCAGTCCTCTTTCCTATGTGCTGGCTTTTCACAGTACAGTACCAGCAACTTCCATCAAATTTCTCCATTTCATGTACCTGCCCCATTCTTGCCTTGAATCCTGCACTACATCCTGCCTGCAAAGTAAATGTACTAGACCCGACATAGGACTCAAATTCCAGAGCCCTAGCTAGTGCTTCTTGCATGCTTCTTGGTTGCACCTGCTTCATCTGCATTTTCAACTCTGCACTATCAACAGCATCAATGAACTGGTCCCTCAGAAGAATAGCTAACACGTTAGGTGCTGCTCCAGGGTACGCCTTGTGTGCCATACTCTTTAGGTCATGAGCAAGCTGCTGAAGAGATTCGCCTCAAGCCCGTACACAGGTCCAGACTCTTACTCTGTATACCTCAGTCTGGTGCATGGTCCTGTATCTGCACACCAGAACTTCTACTAGGGACTGGTAACTGTTCCTCTCCTCCACTTACATCTGGCTGAGAGTCTCCACTGTGGCATCCTTGAGGCTAGTAGCAAGCTGCACTCCTTCTGCCTCTCATCCCAATCATTCTGATGAGCAAGTAACTCAAACTGCATGTGGTATGCTTCCCAAAATATTTTGTCATCAATTTCATGAGGTTTCTTTTTAATTGGAATC
The DNA here is from genome assembly GCA_018397915.1 of Birgus latro. Lineage (NCBI taxonomy): Eukaryota > Metazoa > Arthropoda > Malacostraca > Decapoda > Coenobitidae > Birgus > Birgus latro. The sequence goes on from JAGKTI010003275.1 coordinate 40,494, forward strand.
CCATTATAGCCATGCACTTCACTGGTTTGGGGCCTAAAAATAAGGCCATCATAATTAAGTCCAGGACTTAAAATTCCTACATTTGATTATCAGAGCCTGTAATGCTATCTTTAGATGCTTGGGATTCGTCAATATTCGCCGTACACTGTCCAATTTTTTCATTTTTATACATGCTCCATGTACACTAACCCGAGACTCAGCAGTGCAAGATTTCTCTACAGCCTCAATTCTCTCACTAATTAACTTTAACTAGTTGTCTACATGCTGTCTGCATTCCATCACAATTCCCTCACTAATTATCTTCAACTGGTCATCTACAAGTTGTCTGCACTCCATCACGTTATTGCTTACCTCATGCTTCTGCTGCTGCCACGCAGTGCATACTTCCTCCTTCAACTGTTGCTGTTCTTCCTTCATATCCCCCAAGAAAGCATCTAGCTGTCCCTGAATCCTCAGTTGTACCTCCTTCTGTTCCTCTTGTAATGTCTTGTGAAGCCATTCATATCGCTCTTTCTGTTCATCACTTTGTGCTTTTAGTTATTCACCTTGTGCTTGTAGCTGTCCTCTGAGTTCTTTCTGTCCTTCAGTCTGTGGTTGTAGTTGTTCACTGAGTTCTTTCTTGAACTCCTTCTGTTCTTCATTTTGTGCTTCTATTCGTTCACTGAGTTCTTTCTTGAGCTCTTTCTGTCCTTCACTTTGTGCTTTTTCATGACTGCAGCCAGAGATGCCTCCTCCTGTCTAGCTCAGCTTCTCTGTGCACCTTCTAGCTCCATGTTGAAGATTTAATTCACTGCAGCACTTTTCAATCCCACTCCTGACACCACTGTTACATCCATGCCCCACACTGTCACAGGCTCCAGCAGCAGTAGTTCAGTATAAGAAGGACGTCACCCAGTGAAATGTTCTTCTTAGTGTCGGCCTTTCAGTGCACAACAGCAGATCCTTACACAAGATCAACTCAGGTGTAATAACACAGGCTTCTTGTGTTCATGGTCTTTATTTTACCAAGTAATTACACTGTCTGCTTCACAACTCCAGAGCTATGCTAACTTCACAAGGCCACAAGTCAAACTAAACTGAAACTCCCCTGTTCTCTCCCCCATCCTTCTATAACCCTCCTTGCTTCTCCAACATTTTAGGACATGCTGGTACCTGCTCCTAGCAACGACAGTTACCAAATCAGAGACATTCAAAATATTCAAGAGCTTCCTTACATTATGGAGCAATTTAAATTTTTTAGCATACAAACTGAAGTTAAATTACATTATTTAACAATGTTGTTTTTGTTTTTCGTTTTTGAAGGCTCCAACATGCTTGCATGTGTCGGCCGTGGTCACCTAATGGCGGCTCTCCACGCTGCTCGATCTCTGGCAGCCTCCCTATTCAGTCCCTTAACCCTTAAGTCACATTTAATGACCTCGTCCCATGTCTTTCTCGGTCTACCCCTCCCAACCCCTCCCCCAATATTAACACTTCTCACCCTCTGCACCCAATTATCATCCCCCATCCTCTCCACATGTCCAAACCACCTCAGCCTACCTCTCCTCATCACAACACCAATACACTCCAGTCCCATCCTACCTCTCAACTCTTCTATCGTAAACCCAGCCCCCCCAGGCCTTGCACGCAGGGACGCACTGCACATCCACCTAATCACTGTCATTTCTGTGCGTTTAAACCTGCGAATATCCTCTTCCTTTACTGCCCAGGTCTCACTACCAAACAGCATCACACTCCTAACCCATGCTGCATACAAAGACCCCTTAGCACGTAAGGAGAGTCCTCTCAATGTCAGGAGAGGCAACAGCTCCCTGAACTTCTTCCAACCACTTCTCACTCTAGTAACCGAGCTAACTCCAGCCCCACCTCCGGCACATAACATGTCTCCCAGATAACAAAACTCCTCCACACACTCAAGAGACTCACCTGCAAATTCAACCCTCTCACGCCTAACAATCTCCACCTGCTCTCCCCGACACACCGCACACATGAAATCAGCATTATCTCGCAGTCTACCTCTAATACCACTACATCTCTTGTGCACCCATCTATCACAAACACTGCACAAGATGGAATTACTTCCCACACCCATGTGGCAAACTGCACATGGCCACTCTCCCTCTCCTCTGATTGTACTGCCACCAACCCTAGATATCATCACTTTTGTTTTATCTGCATTTACCCTTAAGCCCTTGTACCCCATACCATCTCTCCACTTCTTAAATCTTTCCTCAGCCTCCCCTTCATTCTCAGCAATCAACACCAAATCATCAGCATACAACATCTCCCATGGGAGTCCATCTCTGAAGTCACGTGAGAGGGCTTC
>JAGKTI010003275.1:43046-58931 GCA_018397915.1 Birgus latro
TGTTCTTAAGGGCTCTATACTGTTCATTAACGTCTCTATCTACGGCTTCCTGTTCAGCCACCACTCTCCTCATCTCACTATAAAAGGCATCCCTTACTGATTGGTTTCCCAGCTTCCATATTTTCCTCCTAGGTACATATGTCCTCCTTCTCGTCATTCGTTCCTTAAGCACCATGTCACAAATCAACAGTTTGTGCTGCTGCACACACTCCTCGCTTCCTATAACTTTAACATCCCTCACTAATCTCCTATCAACCCTCCTGACCAGAAAATAATCTATCTGACTACTATTTCCCCCGAACTCGTACGTAATCAATCTACTCACTCTTTTTCTAAAATGTGTGTTGCACACAATCATGTCCATAGCCTCCCCAGACTCGAGTATTCTTTCCCCTTCCACATTCCTCACACCATATGCACATCCTCCATGGACTCCTTCATAACCTTGAGCTGCTTCACCACCATGACCATTTAAATCCCCTCCCAGAACCACTACCTCATCATCACCCATACCACTTACTACATGTATTAAATCATCCCAAAATCTATCCTCCTCTGCGTCATCCAATCCCACCTGTGGAGCATATGCTGATATAACTGAAACAATCACCCGTCCGATCAAAATTTTCACTACTATTATCCTATCACTGACTCTCATGACATTCATAACATACTCCACCCATTTCTCTGCAACCAACACACCCACACCCCCATATCCGTCAGTTCCCCCCTGCCAAAACAGCTTATAGTAGCAATCCTTCCCAGCAATCTTTCTGGCTGATCCACCCCTGTACCGGACTTCCTGCAAACAAGCCACATCCACCCACCTCCTACTAAATGCCTCAACAACTTCCCCCGCTCTTCCCCTCAAACTTCCCACATTCCACGAGCCCACCCTAAACCCCCTGGGTGATTTGCTGTCCTAAGTAAAACATTATAGAGAAAATAAAAAGAGAATAGGAACGAATGCATAACTTTACAAAATGCCTCCACTCACAGCAGCAGGCTATCTGGCAACCCTGACTCGTAATGAAAAAATGCAAGAATTGTAGGGAATTCTCCAGTACTAACTAACTATAGTTGCCACGCACGATTCTGAGGTTGTCATTAACGTACCCTGGCAACCTTCCCATCAACTGTGCTTCAGATTTCATGTATAATACGCTATGCCAGTGATCCCTGTATAATACATCACTGAATAATAATATTCGTGTATAATAATATGATTTGTGTACAATATGATACGAAATTCGAAGAACAGTTGACAGGTAGGTTGTCGGGATCCGATAACAACCTCAGAGTCGTGCGCCGCGACTAGAGCAATCCAGCTTCTTAACAATACACAATTGATGTATGACCCATAACCTCAAAATGTTACTGGAATTGAAATCACATCCACAAACTCTGAACTCTGGCTACTGACTGCATGCAACTTCTACAGTAAAGATGAGTGCGGTAACCTTGAAAAATACACACACATCAACCAAGCAATTCAGGGTTTAAATTTGTATTATAATTCACAAGAACTGAACTCACATATTTATCTTACCTAACTACCTAGTGAAGAAGCCATGTGAGAAGGAGTGTATGGTGTTTATGGCATTTATGGATCTGGAAAAAGCATACGACAAAGTAGACAGAGAAGAATTGTGGAAGGTTCTGCACATGTACGGTGCAGATGGTAAGCTGCTAGGTGCCATCAAGAGGTATTGTGACGGTAGTGAGGCATGTGTAAGGGTAAATGGGCATCTAAGTGAATGGTTCACGATCAATGTGGGCAGGTGACAGGGTTGTGTGATATTCACATGGCTGTTCAATATATACTGTACATAGATGGGATGATGAGAGAAGTAAAAACACGAGTAATGGAGAGAGGGATGGCGCTGGTAATGAATGGTGATGGATGGAATATCTCAAAGTTGTTGTATGCTGATGATGCAGTGCCACTTGAAAATACCAGACAAGAACTTGGCAGACTGGTGCAGAGTTTTGCTGAAGTCTGTGAGTGTAGTGCCTCAAGAGTAAATGTAGGAAAGAGTAAAGTGATGGTATCTGAGAGAAAAGGTGACTCCCAGTGCAATGTTACAGACAATGAGACAGACTGGAATTGGTGAGACAGTTCAAATACCTGGGTACAGTGATGGAAAAGAGAGGAAAATGTGCAAAAGAAGTGGAAAGGAGTGACACTAGGAAGGAAAGTAGCTGGTGCTATGAAAGCCTTGATAAGAAACAGAGGCTTGAGTGATGCAGCTGAGAGAGGCTTACATGAAGGAATAAGGGTGTGAGACTATGGCGTGGCATGAAAATGAAAAGTTAAAAGTGTGAGCAGTGGAGATGGGACTGATGAGGACTGTATCTGGAGTAAAGAGAGTGTATAGGATACGAAATAATGTGATTAGTGAAAGTTAGTGAAAGATGCAGAGTGAAGAAGTCTGTGGACACCAGAATCAAAGAGAGTGTACTGAGATGGTATGGACATGCGGAGAGAATGGATAACAACAGATTGGTGGAAAAGGTATATCTGAGTGAATCTGAAGGAGGGAGGTGACAAGGCAGGCCAAGGAGAAGGTGGAGGGATATGGTGGATGAGTGTGTGAAGAAGAGAGGTATGGAAGTCGGTGAGGCTAGGGGACTGAAAAGAGACAGACCTGGCTGGATGAATGTTGTGAGAAGAGGCGCATGATCAGGGATTTGGCATCCCTTTTTAATGTGACAGCGTTCAGATTGACTCTATCAGATACGTTTATGTGAAGCTGAAGAATATGGTGAATGTTTTTTGGCATATCAGATACAGCCAGGATTCCAGGGCCTTGAATTATGAGTGAATGGAAGCATGGCCCATTTGACTGGGCAAACTTGGGCTGTCTGGACCTGCCCTAGGGTGGGAAAAGAGGTCCAGATGACGATGATGATGATGACTTCTTAACACATACAATTGTCACATACTGTAACAGATGAATTTTTCTAACCCTGCGTCCATCAGCTCATAACAACAATCAGTCACTACACCCTTTTCACACTTACTGCATTAAACCTGAACACTTTCCAACAATGGGCCTACCTACATCGTAACCATAGCCAACTCCTTCGTGCAACATTTTTACTTTTTCCTAAAGAGTAAATGTTTTTCTTGTGTTCTTAGCACTTTCAGTGCATGAAGGGGTGCTTTCTGGGGCATCATAACCAACTTAGGATGAACCACATGCTGAGAGTCCTGCAATGAAATGAGGAGCGAGAAAAAAAATGGTTCCAGACACAATGACAATCAACACAAAATGAGGCTGAGGCAGGGAGGTATAGAATGTGGGCTATAGGGGTGCATTTGGGTTACGGATCCCTGGCAGTGAGTGACAAAAGCACAAAGTATAGGCTGTAAACTAATGCTACCATGCAACCATCAAGAAATTGGATACCTAAATGCACCAACTTTGTTCTTCCTGCACAACTGACATTTTGGTGTGTTATTAACCCGTCCAGCCCCAATCAGATTTTTACTCAGCCTGCCCCCAGGTCCCGACCGATTTTCGACTTTTTGTTTTTTGGCTGAAACCTTCATAGAGAAGTCGCGATCCTGAAGTTAGAAATGTTGATACAGGTGTCACTCAACCTTACCTTTTCCTACTTTTTTCAGGGTACCTGACTAAAGAAAATGAACTATGGAAGGGTTAACTAATTCAAGCCACTTTAAATTATGTATTTATTTCATTTAATTGGTATGAATTTATGTGTAGTACAAGTCTATATTGGTTTTCACACAATAATATAGGTGTTTATAAACATTCTTCACTCACCCAAAACCCCAGTATATGGCACCTTCCTTTACAACATTACCACCTCATCACTTTTGTTTGTTTCTACCTCTAGCTTCTTTGTTTCTTTGTCCTCCACCTTAGGAATCACTTCCACTGTGAATTTCATCATTGGAGAGACCGTGGGGCAACATACCTTTCCTGGCCGGGTTACAGCTAACCCGTGAATTGCCCAGTGTAGGGGGGAGGGGGGGTTAGGTGGGGCCAGGCAGTATCCCTGCTTGACAGCAGGTAGAGGAAGGTCTCCCACATAAGCCTGCCAAAAATCACCTGCAAATGTTGGAAAAATGTGCACACAATGGGCCTTGCAATTGAGTGACGTACGATGCATGTCATTGGGTCTGTCTGCGGAAAAAAGTAGCAGCGTCGTTGGGTCTGTCCGCAGAAAAAAGTAGCGATGTGCATCGTACGTCGGTGGGACTCGGCGGGTTAAATAATGCAGGAAGAAATTACATGCCCGCATTATTGTATGATTACCAATTTCCTCTGTCTTAAATTACGACTCCACTGAACACTATAAAATATGAACACTGTCCACACTCTAGGGATTTAACTGCCCTTAGGTCACTTCACCACTGCCAGGGCTGGTTCAGTGTCCCACCAAGGCCTAAGAGAATGCATTAATGAAAATTGCAGGGGTGCTTTCCCTCCCCCCCTTCTGTACGCTTCATAACCGATATTCAGCTGATGCTCATAACACTGAATTTTCTGTACTCGTCAAACCAAAGTGTCCTGTCAACCTCATAACAGTGAATTCTCATATAATGGATGTTCATATAAGAGGACTTTATTGTACTGTACTACATCATCATCATCATCATTAACACCATCAGCAGCAGCAAACTCACTTAGCCAACCTTTTCTTACAGACAGTTCACTATGTACCTATGATCTATTCCACTTTTCCTCATCAAAAGTGTATGGGTCTTGGGTGAGGTTGCTTAGTCTAAAACAATTTTCTAAATTACAGGATTAAAAAGTGAAAGTTATACAGAATGAGTGGATGGAGGGTGCCTCCACCATTATTTAAAGAACTCAACAGTTTTTTTATCAACACCATACATGAGTAGAACCTTCCAAAATCGTTCCCACCAAACACTCATTCAACTAAGGCGATACCACCTGTATTCAAGAAGTTAACGCCTTTAATCCACTGATACGTTTTACTTATTTATTTTTGCTACATCCAGATTCAGACAAGTTTACTGACAAATCATTAGCAGTGAAGAGATAAATGAAGGCTACATCTAATATTTCCATTTTCAAAAGTAACTTGAAAAATAACATATACCACTTGGTAACAAGAAGAATAAAAGAAAAGTCACTGGATTGAAAAGTTAATGCTACAGATGTGACTCTGGTAGAACACATTGGTAGAACATCTGTATCAACTCACTCATCTTGGTCAATTTACACTCACCTTTGCAAGTAGTACATCACGACTGTGGTCAGTGGTGGCTGGTTCCAAGCCATCAAGACGGTCAGCTTTATCAGAGAAGCAAGACATGACATCTTTGGCACCAACTGCTCTCTCAACAGCTCCAGGTCCACCAAACACCACCAAGGGCACCGGTTCCCCCTGCAGCTGCCCCATATATCCACCAAGCCGCTTCAGCGTAGTTGCTGCACTCCCATGGTTGGTTGGATGCAGAAATGGTGGTCCCACTTCTACCTACATGTACAATGGAAAATTTAAAAGCAGGTAGAAAAAACTGGTTTATGTATAGTCAAAACTTCACTTCTCCCCCTCATAAAGACAGTAGAGACACTGAAAAAGTGCATTATTGCTATCCTTGCAAGTGACACCAAACATAGTGGTACTGAAGGCAAAATACAGAATCAACCATCTCTTAAGATTTTATGAAACAGAAACTTCAAAGGCTTTAACATACTAAGCAAGTTTGATCACTTGTCTCATAAATGAAAAAATCCAGTACTGAATGAGAAGGTCAAATACAGTGCAATTTACTGTACATTAAACTGAAAATTTATCTATCTACAGTCAGATGTCACAGTCCTGTGTGGGGAGACTGTTTGTCTTTGAGTTTGCTGTTTTGTGGGGATGGGCACTAACCCTCCACCAACCCACTTGTTGACACACAGGGAACACATACATTAAACTGAAAATACATGCTGCATACAGTAAAAGTCCTCCAATCCGACCACCAATAATCAGAATATCCCAATAATCCAAATTTTTCTAGGTGATTTTTTTTTTTTTTTTTTTTCTGGGCTTTTCTCATATTTTTCTTCGCTTTATCTAAGGACTTGCTCTTCAGCTTCAATGTAACTGCCTGCAACTATTCATTTACAGTTCTTTCCATTTCCGATGAGTATAATAATAACTCATATAATTTTAACTGTTTATTTAATGTCCATGCACATATTTCTAATGATTTCAGACGTCCCTCCCAACAGTCTGAAAAAACAGTAGTCTGAAAGGCCCTCTGTCTCCTGCCATTTGGATTACAGGACTTTTACTGTATTTTGAAAGGCAGTTTAGATGTATGCTTGCAACAACCTATTTCACTTGACAGATGCTTTCCACACCACAGAGTATTCTGTAACATTCCAACCGAGTCCCTCATCCTCAAGGCCCTTCACAGGATCTCATTCCATTTTCATTTGGTGGTGGGAATATCAGCTTCATGTTCGGGTCTGCACAGAACTTCATCCAGTATTTATCACACATTCTCTCAAAATGTCCAAATCACTTAGCATCCTCTTCAGTCTACATATGTCATCCAGTCCCTCAATGTGGCAAGACACACATATCTCACCATTCTCATTCCAGGTTGTCCACATCTGTGGTCATCTTCCTCCTTCATGGAATGCTATACAGCAAAACACTTCTAACACACAAAGCTTTATTTAATGGCCATGTACATATTTCTAATGATTTCAGACGTCCCTCCCAACAGTCTGAAAAAACAGTAGTCTGAAAGACCCTCTGTCTCCTGCCATTCGGATCACAGGAATTTTACTGTATTTTGAAAGGCAGTTTAGAGGTATGCTTGGAACAACCTATTTCACTTTGTAGCATTCCAACCGAGTCCCTCATCCTCAAGGCCCTTCACAGGATCTCATTCCATTTTCATTTGGTGGTGGGAATATCAGCTTCATATTCAGGTCTGCACAGAACTTCATCCAGTATTTATCACACATTCTCTCAAAATGTCCAAATCACTTAGCATCCTCTTCAGTCTACATATGTCATCCAGTCCCTAAATGTGGCAAGACACACATATCTCACCATTCTCATTCCAGGTTGTCCACATCTGTGGTCATCTTCCTCCTTCATGGAATGCTATACAGCAAAACACTTCTAACACACAAAGCATGAATTTCAGTATATGTTGTCAACAAAAGATGATAATTAAAAACACAAAGATGCCCAATAAAATTAAGCAAAAACATAACAGCCTTTCTGCCAGAAATAAGGAACAGATTTCCGGCTTTAAGTTATGCTGAGTGTGACACTGATGACTAACAAAAGTGCTAGGGGAATCAGCAGAGGTAGTAGTGAGAGCTAATACAACCAAAGTCTATAAGTATTCAGAAAAGACACTCGAGCTCATGAAAAGGTGGAAGGAAATAAAAGTAAAAACAAAGAAAGATGAAACAGAATGAGTGGAATTACATAAACATATCAACAAGACACAGACAGAGGAAAAAAGAAAGAGAAACATGGATCAGATCAAAGAAACCATAAAAAATGGAAATAAAATGAAACAGGTCTGAAGTAAAATGACACTAAGAAAGCAACAAATTAAAATTATATCAAAGAAAGACAAAAATGGTGAAATAATTAAATGCAGAGATAAATGATGAAAAGAGTTGAAGAATTTTACAAAGAACTGTATGCATCAAAGACAACAGTACCAATAGCTAACTTTTCAGTTGATACAAGTGAAATACCTGAGGTGAAACCAGACGAAGTAAACATTTCTCTTAAAAATATGAAAATAGAGAAGGCCCCAGAAGAAGCTGGAATAGTAGCAGACTTACTTTTGGATGCAAGAGCAGAAGTGCAAAATAGGCTCACCCACTTATTTACAAAGTGTATGAAAAAGAAAAAAATTCCCAAAACAGGGTGTAATGCAATAGTTATTTTCATCATCATCATCATCATTGTCATCATCATCATCCAGACCTCCTTTCCCACCCTAGGGCGGGGTGAAGAGTAGTTGCATCCAAACAGCCAAGGTTTGCCCAACTGAATGGGCCATGCTTCCATTCACTCATCATTCAAGCCCAGGGAATCCTAGTTCCATCTGATGGACCAAAAGGTTTTACCAAGTACTGTACCTTCAAATAATTTACTCTACAAAAAATGCAACTCAAAAGATCTTAGTAACTAATGGCCCATTAGTTAATTACCAGTTATTTACAAACTCTTCACTAAAGTCCTTACAGGCAGAATAACAACTTTAGAAGAAAACCAACCTCATGAACAAGCAGGATCCCAAAGCAGGTATTTGACAACTGATCATCTACACACAACGATTCTGTGAACTGAGAACACTACAGAATATAATAAACCAATGTGGTTAGGTTTTAATGTGGTAGGTGGGGACATTCACCCTCCACTCACTCGATGTAGTGCTGCTCGGGTGCCTGCCCCTTCCCCTCGTCCTTCCTTATATCTTTCCTTCCTCTTCTGTTTTTCTTTCTTTCATTCTTTCCTCTTCTTTCTTTCTAGGGGTGACTCTACACTGAGTGATGAGCCAAATGGTTTCCTGCTCAGCAGGAAACCATTTACTATGCTGGGTGGTAACCATATAACCAAACTATGGCACCTGGTGGTTTAGTGGGTAATTAAGGCACTCCAGTCGGATTGAGCCGATGTAGGCTTATATTCAAGGAGTGGGTGGGGTTGACTGCTCACATAATGCCACCCAGGGATGAGTGAACCTAGTCACTCTCATCTTAAATGTCAGGACCAATTTGCCTAGCCCTGGGCTCTTATGCTCCTCATGGGGTAACACTGGAGATGATGATGAATGAATGAATGAAAAGGAGTAAAAGAGAACAATGTGAAATTGCTCAAAAACATATATAAAGACGAAACTGCTACAGATAAATTACATAAAGACTCACAAAAAAAATATGAGTGACAAGGGCATGTGTCTGGGAGATACAATTTCATCAAAATTATTTACAGCAAGCCTAGAAAGTATTTTCAGAAAGCAAGACTGGGAAAACAATGGAGTAAACATACATGGAGAAAAGCTAAACCATTTAAGATTTGCAGATGACAGTGTCCTAATCTCAGAAACAGTAGAGACATTGCAATATATGTTAAATGACCTGAACAGAGAAAGTCTCAAAGTAGGGCTGAAGATGAACTGGAGCAAAACTAATGTTTAATCCAAATACACCAAAGAGCGTCATCAGAATAAATGAAGAAATTCTTGATGAAGTTGAGGAGTACGATTACTTGAGGCAAATACTAAAACTAACGAAAGACATCATCATCTAATCCTATGTTGCTCCACAAGGAGCATGAAAGCCTGGGGCTAAGCAAGTTCGTCTTGACATTTAAGATGAGAGTGACCAGCCTCACTCATCCCTGAGTGGTATTATGTGAGCATCCCTGAGTGGTATTATGTGAGCAATAAACCCCAAGCACCCCTTGAATATAAAGCTACACAGGCTCAATCCGGCTGGAGCACCTTAATTACCCACTAAATCACCAGATGCCATAGCTTGGTCATATGGTTACCACCCAGCGTAGTAAATGGTTTCATGGTGGACAAGAAACCATTTGGCTTGTCACTCCGTGTAGAGTCACCTGTAGACAGAAGGAAGAGAAAAGAAAGCAGGAAAGACAGACAGAAGAGGAAGGCAGGAAAGAAGGAAGGAAGAGAGAGAAGAACAGTCACCCGGGAGCAGCACTACATCGAATGAGTGGATGGTGAGGGCTCCCACCTACCACCGAACTAACGAAAGCCCATGATGGCAAAATAAAATGACGCTTTACAATTAGATGGAAAGCTTTCGATAAACATAGAGACATCATGAAAAGTAACTTGCCAGTATGTATGAAACAAAAAGTGCCATATGTGATGCATGTATAATTCCAGCTATGACGTACAGTTGTGAGACCTGGAAACTGACAAAACTGATGGAAAATCGACTAATCCTTTCTCAAACAGCAATGGAAAGGTCAATGCTGGGAATATCTTTAACCTCTACACCACGGGGTTGTCAGAGGCACACCGGGCCATTCCTGTGGGGATATTCGCTCTCCGACTGACTTTTTAAAAATATTTGCCAAAAATCAGTTATCAGTCCTAGAATATTATAATTACATAACCATATGGCACACACCTTCAGCTTTCTCCTGGAATGTTTTTTTTTAGCACTCGTCGACTACCGTAGGACTTGTGGAGACTTCAGAAGTTGGGTAACTAAGTCTCCACTTTACACTTCCCGACATCCCCTAATCTGAATACCACTGCCAGATATTATCACTAGAAACACTATTCAATGATTTCCAAGTAGTTTCGAATCCATACTAAAAAAAAAAAAAAACACTGTGAAAACAATGTAAAATACGAGTACGTACAAGCCTCCCACTTATGCTAATTCGCCGCTGGTATTCTGTCATTTCTTACTTATATACACACTCACACTTTATTATTTCTAGTACTTTATTACACTTATATATGTCTACAGTCCTTTACCGCTTCCCACATGATGTTTAGTAGGGGCAGAGGTCACAGGGCCTTTTACAATAGGCGCAAAAGCGGCAGAAATGGAAAAGCGTCACCTCAGCATGAAGGACGAGAGCGAACTGACTGTATCTCGGTAGACAAGAGTTGAAAATGTCAGCTGCTAATATATACGCTAAGAAATAAGTCGTAGGAAATCTAGACAATACATAAGAAATTAGGTAGTTCCAGGTGAATACAAATATCACTCAGGCTTCTCCCTTCCTTTCTTATATACATTTATATTACGAGAGTACCTCATACAGCATATTTCATGGGAGAAAAAAGCAGGGGAAATTAGCGAACGTGTGCAGGTTGGATGTTAGTGATAATTAGCCAATTCCAGATGTATGGCACTATCAGTTAACTTATTTTATATATATATATATTATTTTGTATAAGAACAAGGGATAGGGCTCACTTCAATGGATGAAAACAGTGGAAAAATCTGGGGAAGATTTACTTAACGCAGAGCGGCTGAGCAGACGACACGAGAGGGTAATGGAGGGGAGGTAGGGAGGGGAGTCTAGAATTCGGGAAAATGGCTAAATTGTCAACAATGGATGGGAGTACTGATGACATTAGCAGCTCTGACTATTGTTGGACATTGGCAGTGCTGATAGATGATACAAGTCACCACCTGAAAGTCCGCTCTGGCCGTAGGGTCGGAGGATCGAATCCACCCAAGGGTCATTGGTAGACATCAGGAAGGGCATCCGGTCATAAAATGCTACACGCTCCAATCCAAAAAGGCCGATGCATGCAAGCATGTTGCAGCCTTCAAAAACGAAAAAGAAAACGAAACGAAACAGAGACACTCAAGTGACGCCCCGTGGTATGATCCACTGCACCCGACCGTCACGAAAGTGACAACCCGCGGTTAAGGGGTTAAGAGACATGAAAAGATCAACTTAGGTGAGAGGGCTGACTAAAGTCAAACTCATCATAGAAGATTATAGAAGTTATAAAAGAACAGAAATGGAGGTGGTCAGGTCATATAGCAAGAATAGGGGATAATCATTGGAGCAAGAGGTTGACTGACTGGACTCCATGAGACTGTAAGTACAGTAAAACAGAAAAAGGCCAGACAGGAGGTGGGGAGATGAGATAGAGAAGTTTGCAGGGAAAACACGGCAGAGATTGGCTCAGTTATGGAATTTGTGGAGAAGGCTGGGGAAGGCCTTTGCTCAGCAGTGGTCTTGCAATGGCTGATGATGATATGAAGTACAGGTACAGTATATTTACTGACACCAGAGGTAACAACTACCAATACTTTTTCCACATACTTACAATTTGCAATTCAGCTAGCTTCAGCATCATTCCCCTGCACATCAGATTACTGTACTAAAATAGTAAGCCATCTCAACATACCAGTACTCAACAACATTTCTAATGCCAATTCCTCCAACCTTCGTCGGACCACACAATCTTCCTTACATATATTTATGAACTGTTTTCCATTGCAATCTACCATTCACATTACTACATGCCTTATGTTTCCACCTTCTAAAATACCACCTAAGATGAAATTCCTATGAAACCTTTACCTACATATGGCATAAAGCAAATTATTACTTTCTATCTATATGCCTGTCCATCTAACACTACTTTGTTTTCTCCACATTCAGTTTTGTCTGCATATTCTAACATTTTCTATAATTTTCTACACCACCCTCCTTGCTAACTAGTCAAAACAAAATCATGCACATACAATTTCCACAATAACCCTGACCTGAATGCCCATAACAAAACTTACAAGGAGTAAAATACTACATAGCACCCAAGAGAACGGCATACTCACAACACGGCTCTTCTGAGACATGGCATGTGAGTGTTGATGCCCTTCAGCCACAGGCAGATCACTGAATAAAGCCACATATTTCACAAGGATCTTCTGAACCTCCCTCTCCATTTGTTCCCGCACTAATAAGAAATCCTCTGAGTCAGGAATGAACTCCTCAAAGGGGATATTATCTGCCTGTCGAATATCACTGTGTTCTGGCATCACGCTGAAGGGGACACGACTCAGGCTAGCATAAGCCTGGGCTAAAGAGTGGCTGAGGTTGTCTTTGCTGATGGATGGGGGGGAATGTGTTGAGGAATCCTGGAGGTGTCTTGAGGGCTGGATTCTCCCCCAGCACAATCCATATGAAGTAACTGAGAAAAGATAGTGCAATTTTATACTGAATATTCTTTGAATGAACTTGACCTAACAAAGTTCAGCAAAATGATCAATATAAAAATGTATGAATAAGCATTCATTAAGAATCTCTTGAATTCAAAAAATGGCTAAGGTCATGCAAGAGAAATATCACCTGGAAGTATGTATATACTGTACATATATACAAGCCGTCCCCGTTATAATGTTGAGATGCATTTGAGAAACCCCATCGATTGACTGGGGTACTGTTAAACGGGGACATTATAACACAAAGTATAGGGATGTGTTTGGGAGCCTTGGGATTCCCCCCCCCCACAACCAAGTCCAAAACCCTCCCAAAAGAGTCCAAAACAAGTTTCTAGCTCACCAAAATACCAATCTTTAAAACAAATGAAACTAAGCCTAAAAGCTGTTTATAACTCACCAAAACAGAAAAGAAAATCTGGAAATAAAAAACAGAGACTGTACCCAAAAATGCCAGTGTGCACCTCACCTATGACTAAAACACATTAATCTAAAAACATCTATAAATCAACCTAATCACACAATTCAATTCTAAAATATCAAAATTGTTTTTTTTTTACCCATCGAATAACCAGGGACTGGCCATCGATAGGCGTGGATAGGGGTTAATTTTTTCACATCGCTAAAATGGGGTATTATATAGTGATGGATAGTACAGTAGGGGAGAAATTTCGAAGGTTTCCATTTTGACGATTCAAATCTCAACGACATATTTTGCTACCCCATCGCCAATTTCAACTTGAAAAGCTCCAATTTCGACCCGCTGCGAGGCAAGAAAAACTCCGATGCAAGCCAATTTTCACTTGGTAGCGGTCACTTTGCGACCATGCAGCCCTCTACAGATGCTGCTTAGCATTCAGTCGCGTGTTTGCTGTAAACAGCCCTACTCCAGAGCTATTCCAGATAGCCCTCTGCCAAATTTATTAGAGGGAGTGAAGAAAAACTTCATACAGCCGTACAATAAAACCATTCTCAAGCAAAAACAGACCAAGATTATCAGCTATATCCGCCCAGAACAGCCTATAGCCAATGTTATCAAAAACATCACGATCGAGGAAAACGTGGAAGAGGATGCTGAAACCGATGATGTGGACGCGCTAGAGGACGAGGACTTCGATTTTGTGGGGTTTGGATTGGATGTGGCTTCGCTGGAGAGGCCAAGTACTGTACATCCAACTAACCCACCTAACCCCACATTCCATCTCCAGCATCTACCCAAGCCACCCAGAACCTCCTATTTTGGTGAGTAAAGTAGTGTCAAATACTTATTTAGGCTATATTTAATTATTACTGTGCATTAACTTGGGTTTGTGTGTGAAAAAGGGAGGTTTAAAACTCAAGGTTGGCCAGCCACAGAACCGTGCTAATTTTCTCCACAAGTGATTCAGTTTAAATTTTGACGTAGTAAATTTTGCACGGGGGTCGGAGAACCGACCTCTGTCAAAATTCAAGATTATACTGTATAATCATCATCATCATTATCCAATCTTACACTGCCTCATGAGGAGTGCAGGAGCCCGGGGCTAGGCAAGTTGCTCCTGACATTTAAGCTGAGAGTGACAAGATGAGTTTGGGAGAGTGTGTAAGAAACGGAATCTAAAGGTGAATGTGGGGAAGAGTAGAGTGATGATCTTCGAGAGAAGTGAAGCCAGTGAATGTACAGTGAGACTGGATGGGAAGGATATGGAGAATGTGAGT
Source organism: Birgus latro (assembly GCA_018397915.1). Taxonomy (NCBI): domain Eukaryota; kingdom Metazoa; phylum Arthropoda; class Malacostraca; order Decapoda; family Coenobitidae; genus Birgus; species Birgus latro. The sequence continues at coordinate 57,455 of JAGKTI010003275.1, forward strand.
GAATTTAAGTACATGGGCAGTGTGATGAGTAAGGATGGAAGTCTGGAGGGTGAAGTGCTCGAAAGGGTGCAGCAGGGAAGGAAGGTTGCTGGTTTGTTGAAAGCAGTGATAAGAAACAGGGAGGTGAGCATGGAAGTGAAAAAGTTGTTACATGACAGTACTGTGATACCAACTCTGACATATGGAAGTGAAGCTTGGACCCTGTTGGAAGGACAGAAATCAAGAGTGAGAGCAGTGGAAATGAGTTATTTGAGAGGAGCATGTGGAGTCACATGGAGAGACAGACTAACAAATGAGGAAGTGAAGGAGTGTTGTGGTGTGGTTGAGGACATGATGGGAAGCGTTAGGAGAAACACGTTAAGGTGGTTTGGGCATGTGGAGAGGATGGAGAGTGAGACTGACGAGGAGAGTGTATGTGAGTGAGGTGGAGGGGGCGAGAGGGAGGGGGAGGCCGAGGATGAGATGGAGGGATGGAGTGGAGAGGTATATAAGAGAGAGGGGTGTTAGTTGGGAGTATGGTAGTGAAATGGCAGGGGACAGAGTGACATGGAAGCGATTTGTTTGTGGCCACCCCGTTCGGGATCAAGGCGTCTGGCAATAGATAGATAGATAGATAGAGAAGCTTCTCTCATCCCTGAGTGGCATTACATGAGCAATAAACCCCAACCACCCCTCGGATATAAACCTTCACCAGCTCAATCCAACTGGAGCACCATAATTATTACTATGCATTAACTTGGGTTTGTGTGTGAAAAAGGGAGGTTTAAAAGTCAAGGTTGGCCAGCCACAGAACCATGCTAATTTTCTCCATAAGGGGTTTAATTTAAATTTCGACGAAGTAAATTTTGCACGGGGGTCGGAGAACTGACCTCTGTCGAAATTCATGATTATACTGTATAATCATCAACAACATCATTATCCAATCTTACAATGCCTCATGAGGGGCGTAGGAGCCCGGGGCTAGGCAAGTTGCTCCTGACATTTAAGCTGAGAGTGATAAGCCTCTCTCATTCCTAAGTGACATTACATGAGCAATAAACCCCAACCACCTCTCAGATATAAACCTTCACCAGCTCAATCCAACTGGAGTGCCATAATTATCCACTCAACAACCAGGTGCCAAAATTTGGTTAAATGGTTCCCACCCAGCACAGTAAATGGTTTCCTGATGTACAGGAAACTATTTGGTTTGTCACTCAGTGTAGTAACCCACAGGCAGAAGGAAGACGAAAGAATGAAGGAAAGAAAGACAGAAGAGGGAATGTAAAAACACCTGTAGGCAGATGGACCAGGAAAGAATGAAGGAAAGAAGTAAGGATGGAAGAGAGGAGAGGGCAGACATCCAAAGCAGTACTACATCAAATGGGTGGATGGTGAGTGCCGCCACCTACCACAAATATATGTACAGTGTACATACTGTGTGTGTTTGTGTATATATAATATATATATATATATATATATATATATATATATATAT
>JAGKTI010003276.1:3225-23921 GCA_018397915.1 Birgus latro
GGAAGACGAAGCGCGAGACAAACAATAAGTAATGCGATAAAAAAAAGTGATACACGTACATTAAAAGTAAGAATAAATACAAGAAAGGAAGATGAAAATAAAGAGAAACTGCAGAAAAAATCCAACGTGGAATGCAAGAGGATAGAAACGAACATCGGAGAAAGGAAAGAGAAAAAAAAATGAACGCGAAAGACAAGTAGGGGAGAAGAAAGGACCGAGGGAGAGTGGGAGAGAGAGTGAATGGGGAAGAGAAATGAATCCTATGAGGGAAAAATGTATGTAAAGATCATTATTAACAGACTGATGATAATGATGATGAGGAGGAGGAGGAGGAAGAGGAAGAGAGAAGGAAGTAAGAGGACGAAAGAAAACGTGGGAGGAAGGGAGGAGGAGGAACTCGACTGAAAGCAAGAAGAGGCAATTAATATTAATATAATACCCATATCCAGAGAGAGAGAGAGAGAGAGAGAGAGAGAGAGAGAGAGAGAGAGAGAGAGAGAGAGAGAGAGAGAGAGAGAGAGAGAGAGAGAGAGAGAGAGATTCTGCTTCCAGTCCATATCGATTAAACCCCTCCACTCCAAATATAACCCTGACTGCTTTTAGAATTAATTACTCTTCAACGGGAAGGCTTGGCCGCAAAAATAGCAAGCAGGAAAAAATGAACGATAATTACAGCCAGGGGTACGTAAGTTTGTGGAAAAGGATCCTAACACATACTGTACAAAATTAGAATTAGGGGAAAAATTAAATGTTTGACTACGCTACTTTTTGATAATGACATATTTTGCATTACTGAACATACAAGAGGACATTAAGGTGCGCCAAGCAAAATAAATCACTTAGGAATAAGTCACGAAACCACCTACGCCACAAACAATTCAGCCTATCACCTCTTTCAGTTCCGTTCTGTTGGCCTTTCAGTTGTGTTATATCGTTTAATACCGACACAGTTTATTTACTTAACAACAGGTTATGCAGGGGCAACAAAATAAATCGCTTAGGAAGGAGTGCTACGAAACCATTATTCAACTAAAAATTAGAACTCTCAGTTCCCTTTCGTTTTATTGGCCTTTCAACCGTCCCCCGTATCGACATAATTTTCGTTACTTAACATACGTAGGTGCAACAAACAATAATAAATCGCTTAGTAAAACATGCCACGAAGCCTCCTATACCAGTAAAGACTACGACCCATCTATTTCAGTTTCCTTTCGTACTACGGCCTTCCACCGTCCCCCGTTTCCCGTATCGACATAATCTGCATTATTTAACATCAAATAATTTGCTTTATCAACAAGCAAGGGGACAGTAGTGTGCAACAGACAATATAAAACGTGTTAGGAAGAATTCTCAAGACGCCTCCTATACCACTAAGAATTCGACCATCTCCTTTAGTTTCCCTTTCCTTGTGTTTCCTGCCTTCGTGGTTGGGGTCGATGACTGGTTGTGACTGGGAAAGGTACAGTCTTGGCAGCCGTACACCACTGCTATTCTAACATTACCAGCAACAGACTAGGATACGATACTGGACTTAATTTACCACGCCACCACAAACACACACATCGTCCTATCAGTTTAGACGGCATGTGATTATTTAAATTCTCAAACGGAGTCACATCGATATGGAACATTCTTTGTGGCATTCCAGTACTGTACAGTGAATTAAAGTTGAAGTCACTGATGAACTACTCTGTCAGGTCAATTTAAAAGCTGCTTGTACTTGTAAATAAGAGTAGCCAACATATACAACAAAAGAAAGTGGCGAGTCTTACCACAGACACCTTCAGCAAATACTGTATAAAGTCAATGAATACAAAAACTGGAAATGTTGAGTGGGTGTGGGTGAGACACAGGTAACAACTTGAACTCTTTGTTTTCTCTGAAGATGGGTTCCGTGTATCCTGAAACGTTAAAGATAAAGAATTCACGCTTTAACCTGTGTCTCACCCATTTCCAGTTACAAAACTGTTTAAACGGGGTACAAATGCAGTGTCTTAGCAGCCATCAACATCCTCGTGGGAGAGGCATGGGGATTTGTTCCAATCTTCATTAAGTTAGTTTCTCTCTAAGCTTAATAAAACTGTCTGGTGATAGCAATATATTGGTACGTCCTCACACTGAAGGAATTAAATGAGGTAAGGTACATCGTGAAACAGCATCCATCAATTTCCTTATAGTGGGAACGGCCCGGCGATGAGTCAAGAGCGCGTGAGAGTGACGGTGTATGTCTGCGCCAGGCACCACTAGGACGAACACACTGATCTAAGGCGGGGGGAGGAAACACACACACACACACACACACACACAGTCCTTTACCATTTACCTCTTTCACTACTGCAACGCAAACACCGGTCTCCAAAACGCTACGGGGAAAAAGCTGAATCATTTCCTTCAATACTCTGACGCAAACACTAATCGACCACTAACCACTAACACAATATAACAACCTAACTCACTATTATGCATAATATGAGCATCATTATCATCCGCTGCTGCTCTCAACTGAACGGTGTAGAGATATTAAGAATAAATAACGTCATCACGGTGAAATACCACCTATATGAGTATGGCTCATTCTCGTCAGTTGAGGAAGCTCCCTAGCACTTTTTCCTTTGGGATTTATTTTGGGATAGTTGGTTAATATTCTTCTGTATGTTATATATGCTGAGTATGGAAATATTGGGAGGATTTATGTAACAGAAGAGGATAGTAAGGTGTAATAAAAATAAATCGCCACAGAAAAGGTACTAAGGAGCTTCCTCAACCACCGAAAATACGGGCCTACAAGCTCATTCATTTTAACTTGGGGGGTACTTCGTCCTTTTGCGGCTTATTTCCCATAGCTTAATGGTACAGTAAGACAATACAACGGCCCAACATCCTTCCCGTAGCAACCCTATATTGACTACCATGATATTCCAGTGCTATTTTACTGTTTCAGTTCAACGCCCCAGATGGAGGTGGCAATTTTACGTCAAGTTAAGTGAACTGAGTACAGTATATGGACTTCGTCGAGTATTCCTGTCGCGTAAAGAACTCCCTCACACCTTTTTTTAACTGATTTATTTTGCTTATTACACCTTACAGTTCTCCTCTGTTACATAAATCCATCTAATATCGTCATACTCTGCATAAATACCGGTAACGAACATAAGGATATTAACCAGGTAAATTTTAAAAAATAAATCGCTAAAGAAGAGGTGATAGACAGCCTCCTTAACCGACGAGGATAGGCTACAGCCGGCATGGATCGTGCTCAGCAATAATGTGCCAAACTTCACCGTCACCTTTCATCGATCTATTAAAAATAACAGTAAAATAAAAAAGAAAATCGAATCACTTCTTCCCATCATCACACGAACTGCATGTGCCAAATCTGACTAAAACGGCTTATCAAGGCCCGTATTCTCGTCGGGTAAAGAGGCTCGCAAGCACCTCTTCCTTAGCGAGTTATTTCTGGATATGGTTTGTTAATATACTTTTGTACATCATTCGTACTGAATATGGTAATGTTTGAAAGATTTATATAACACAGAATAGGAGAGCAAGGTGTAATAAGCAAAATAAATCGCTAAGGAAAAGGTGTTAAGAAGCTTCTGTAACCGCAAGTATTTACAAGCTAACACCACGCCTTAAAATAAGACCTTGACCTTTTAATCATTCTGCGCTGTAAATGGAGTCCCTTCCCATGCTCACACGTATTGTATGTGCCAAGTCTGAGCTGAATAAGATCGGGTATTGATGAGAAAACGACCCGCCCTGAAATTTGACCTTGACGACAACTAATAATTTCTTCCCTCCTCCACTTCTGAGCCAAATGGGTGTTGATTAGACACTGTTAACGTAGACACATAAATAAACTCACTGTTAACGTAGACACATAAATAAACTCACTGTTAACGTAGACACATAAATAAACTCAATCACACTGCAAGTGTCTGCATTGCTTACGTATACATCATACAATGGATTGTTAAGCTGCTCAAGATCAGAAAGCTCGCATTCAATCGTTCAGGACTGCAGTCGGCAACACTGAGTGGCTTCCCATCGTCTACATTAAATCGGACGCCTTAATCCTGGCACGCCACTCTAACCTCTGCCATCAGGCTGCTCTCTATCCAACTCACACACCCTCACTCCTGTATCTCTCCACGACATCCCATCCCATGAGTCTCTCCCTTCCATCCTACTCACCACCTCACACTCTTCTAGTCGGTCTCTCATTTTCCAGTCTCTCCACATGACTAAACCGTCTCAACGTACTTCAGAGGATTAAAATCAAGGTGTCACTTTCGAAATGCATGAATGACAGAAGTGGAGGACGGTGTGGTTCATCTCTGTTTGAAATTCAGCTGATAATTCTCTTATTACAGTACAAAATTATTTTTTTCTGTCTGCGGAGCCTACTTCCTCATTCATAGTACTGATGACGATGATGATGATGATGATGATGCTAAGATTAAAATGCGCCCGGACGACGGCACCCCCACCCACCAAGGAGACGACGGGGAGGTGACGACAACCTTACAAGGGGCAACCGAACAGGTGACTCTACCTTCCGGGCCACACCGGCCCACCTGACCTTCTCCCACATCCCTCTCCTCCCCGCAACCGGACCAACACCAAGTTAGCAGTCCAGGGACATTACTCTCCGGCTGCAGAAGCCATTGCCAGACTCGAGGTGGGACTTGCACTAAAGCAGTCCCACATAGGCCCTTGGCAGATCCTGCTGGAACTGCTTATTGATGGACAACGACCACCGGTCTTCTCAGCCCTACGTCACCCCAGGGGAGCAGCGGCACAGCAACATCCGCCAGATTTGCTGTAGGAGGAGTGACCGCCAGTTCTCCCTCTTCTGCCACCCGCCTTCAGGAGCAAAGGCACGGTTACGTCTGCCGGACTAACCGATGTGACAGCATCCGCTGGATCTCTCCAGCCCATCCCAGGAAAGGGAGCAGAGCCTTGGTAGCATCCGCCGGACCTGCCACAGCAGAGGTACCCGCCGGGTACTGAGCAGCTACAACTATCCCTTGGCAGCAGGAGCATGGTAGCATCTGCCAGACCTGCCCAGTTGAGAGTGTCCACCAGATCTCTCCCTCCTGCCACCCCCGGGACGAGTGGTGCCCCGGTAACGTCCAGATTTGCTGGGTGGGAGAAGCGTCCGCCGGATCTCCTTCCTCCACTCCTCAGTCCGGGAGCCTAGGCAACGTCCACCGGACTTGCCAGGCCGGAGGAGCTCCGTAAGGACCACCTCCTGCGTCTCTGGCATGGAGTTGCGGCAGTGCCCGTCGGGCCTGCCAAGCAGAGGGAGCGACCGCCGGATCTCCCTCCTCCACTAGGCCGGAGGCTCCTGTGGAGAAGCAGGTCTCTGGCTCGGCCCAACCCTCCTGTAGCCGAGTGAGACGCCCTTCTGCCTTCCCTCACACCACCCGGGGTGGAGATTTCTCCCCATCAGGTATGTCGTGGCAGAGTGTTCAGTGGACCTGTCGTGGGCATCCTGTTAATCCAGCCGTCCCCTCCCGAGGTGCAGACGCTGACGGACTCGCAGGGGCACTGTGGCTGCAGGTGACTCCTGATGGCCCCCCTCTCCCCAACGAGACTGCAGCCCCATCACTGAGGGGCACGCCGCCACCCCCAGCCCTTCTAGGTCCAAGGGCCCCCACCACACTACAACGACATCCCAAGACTGACGAAGGGCTGCCCGCCTCCTGGCCCTGTTCGGCCCCAGTCCCGAGGGCCCGACAACTCCCGGGGCCGCCTCCCGGAGGACCTGAGGTGAACCTCCCACTACGACCACCGGGCACTCACACCGTGAGGCAGTCTCGTTCTCCCCGGACGGCCTTCTCCCTACAACGGGCCGCCACCTGAACCTCCCGGGCATAACCCCGAGACTGTGAGTGTCATCCTTCCCCCTCCTGATGCCCCACCCGAACTGTGAGTACCAACTTCCCCTCCCGCCGTAGTTTCCCCAGTGGATCCTGTCCCTTGTGAAGTTCCTCCTCCCCAGTGACGACTCTCATATACTCCCCCAAGTATTGTGACAATTACCCCAGGCCCTACATACTCCAGTTCGTGAATACAGTAACTTGTGACCCCCAGTGACTCTCAGTGAACTCTCGTCGGTGTGAAGGTTCAGTGCTCCCCTAGTGTTACGGAGGAAATATACTCAAGGCCTACCATTGCCGGACAAATACTGAAAAGCGCACATTGCCCCAGTCGGGACCCCCCAGTGAGCCACAGACTTATAATTCCCAGTGTGCCACCCTGCTATATTGTGTGTTGCCTTAATTGTATCATAAGGGATTCTGCAAGTTCCACATGTGATGTTCTACACTGTATTGTGTAAATCAATCTGGTTAATATATGTGTAATACTGGTCTGCCTGTGTATTTGCCCTGTTCCTTTGGTATATGTTCTAGCCCGGTCTTGAAATAAAGAACCCCAAAAGCTTGTGCCTGTGTCTTATGGAGCGAGAAGTCACGCCACAAAAGCACAGAAGGAAATCCAAGGTTTGAGCCTGTGTATTACGGAGCAAGAGGTCGCGCCATCCAACACGGAGCATAACAAAGATATTAATGGTGGTAGTAGTGGTGTTCATAATGATAATGGAAGTATAACTAAGTTGTTGCTGTTGTTGATAATGATGATGATAATGGAACTATGGCTATGATGTTATTGTTGATGATGATTATGGAGCTACAACATTATTAATGATGATGGGGCTAAGATAGTAATGGTGATGATGATGGGACAAGATATTACCATATTGATCATGATAATGATGATGGGGCTACGATAATAATGGTGATGATGATGGGACAAGATATTACCATATTGATCATGATAATGATGATGATGGGGCTATTATGATGATGACGATAAAATGCAACTTAATTCTAATCCTTCAGCTCTAATCTTGCCGGCCAGATCAGGGATTCACAATGGGAGCTCAAAACTCACTATAGTTCTTTCACCATTATTTGTCTCGGATATTCGTCCTTTTGCAGCTTATTTCATACAACTACAATACTATGGCTCTACATCCATTCCATAGCACTTCTTCTGGACTAGCATCATACATTAGTGATACTCTTTTTACAACTCCTCACTCAAGATGGATAGAAATTTTAGGCCACGTACCTAACTGTTTCTGCAGGGAGAACACAGACCGTTACTACACTCCTTTTACCTTAACTTGGCTCAGATTTATGCCCTTTTGCAGACCACATAGACCAGGAGCCGAATAAGACAATAATATGGCTGTACATCCTTTCCATAACACTTCATGACTAGCACAATATTATAGTGTAAAACACAGTACAGTATTCAAGATGAAGAGATAGCAATTTTAGGCCAAGTTACAGTAAAAAGGAATAACATCTGGTTTTTAACAGTCTATTTTGTTTATAATGCTCTGACATTCTTCTTTACATTGTCTGTAGCTCTTTCATATCAACTTAGTTTGCATCAGCATTAACATACTGGAGAATATTAATGCTCTCAGCACTTCCTAATTGTACATGAAACACTGACCCTTGATCTCTGTGTCTTAAGCAGGGATTTTCACTAAGAGTGCAGATCACTGCTTATATTTGCATTCAGCCCAACCTGAACCATCTCCCTAAAATAACTAACCATATATTTCACATAATATTACAGCCAATAAGTATCCAAGTAAAAATCATTTTCAGTGGGGAATGGGAGTGTTTCATCTTGACAAGAATTTGACTGTAAGCAAACTCCCCTTCTTTACACTCTTTTATAGGGCTTCTATTACCTCTTTTGGGTGAATAAAATTGTTTATGGGTAACAGACATATGCCTAAAGAATACATTACCTTATTCATGGGTTTAAAGGTCCTGCTAAATGAGTACCATGTGGACAACCTCACTTTTTTAAAAGTCTATGACAAAACAATCAATGCTACTTCAAGTGAAAAAACTTTAAACTAGACATGCATCTTATTCATGACTTACAAAAAAAAAAAAAAAAAAAAAAAAAAAAAACACTAACTTTGAACCAACTTCAACACTGAATCATGTGCAACTTTACGTGAAAAACTGACATTACCTTATCAACAATTTAAGACTGAAAAAACCTTAAATGAAAACTTTAAAAAGATGACTACAGTACCTACATTAATTACAAGATTCATTACCTAACCTTCAAATCTGGTTCCTCTGATATATCCATGTTCTTGTTGTGGCCTCAAGCTTATCTGTAATTCACACCCAGTGGACTGCAGGAAACTGGCCGCTTCAGCTGGGTACTCCTTGAGATTTTTTGATGAGATTGTGTTGAAGAACTGTCTGTACTGTGAGTGAGATGTATGGTATGTGGTGAGTAAGAGTGTTGTGCGAGACACCTTTCTCATATAAATACTGTAATACAATGAAAAGATTTTTTTTTTTTTTTAAATTCCAGGGACTAACCTATGCTGAATAAATAGTTTGCCATTAGCCCCAAGTGCATAAACTGGCCATGAAAGTGTCAGACCTCACATGAAAGAGATAATCCCCACTCTTAGGGACATTAATATACAAGGTTTGTTAAGAAAGTACTGTATCCAACCTTAGGCTCAAAAAAAAAAAAAAAAAAAACTAAATTGTTGAGCTACGATATTAATCCCCCTCAAAGGGCTCCTTCTGACTTGACACACGCAGCCCAGCGTTCTTTCCACTGCCTGAAACATTCTTCAAAGATGGTTTTCAACATCTTCGACAGGTGCCTCATCATACGCGTCAAGATCTTTTCTCTCTTCTGAAACCGAACCCTTCAGTGGAGTTTTGAATTTGGGGAATGACCCAATGTCGCACGGAGCCCCATCTGGTGAGTAAGGAGCCTGCCGGACCTGCGGGAAGTTGTGCTTGGCCAAAAATTCCTGAATCAGTTTAGACGAATGGGAAGGGGCATTGTCATGGTGCAGCTTCCAACTTGCTGCATTCCAATGGTCTGGTCTCATCTGCCGAACTGCGTCAAAAAGACGATGGATAACACAAAGGTACAGTAAGCAATGTTTGTTGACAGTCTGACCTGGAGCACATTCATGATGCACAACATCACGATAATTGAAAAAAACTGTCAATATGCAAGTGCATTTCACCTTGCTGAGGACCTGTTGTGCTCTTTTTGGCTGAGGATACCCTGCATGCTTCCACTGGGACGACTGTGCTTTGGCCGCTGGGTCGTACCCATACATCTCAGTCTCATCTCCAGCAATTGCACACTCCAGCATGTCTTGAGCAACATTCATCTGAGAGAAGAGATCATGACTAATGCGACGAAGCACCTGCAGGAGATAACGAAAACCGACTTTGAAAAATGTTTCAGGCAGTGAAAAGAAAGCTGGGCTACATGTGTCAAGTCAGAAGGGGCCTACTTTGAGGAGGATTAGTGTCTCAGCTCAACAGGTTAGCTTATTTTTTAAAGAGCCTAAGGTCAGATACTTTCTGAACAGACTGCATGTGTTCAAATGCAGACTGTGTTAACATATCAACACAGTATTACTATCTATCCACGCATCATCCAATCCTTGGTCCCTTTTATTAGCTGTACAGGGGCTGGGTTAACCAATCCTGACACTGAAGGTAAAGGTGACCAGCCACTTACTCTCAAATGGCACTATGAAAGCAATTTACTCCAACCTGCCTTCAGACTTACACCCATACAGGTAAAATAAGGGTGGAGCATCTCAACTCATTAGTACCACATGGCATCCATCATCATCAATCTCTAGACCTTCTAAGGTAGGGTGAGGCAGGGTCCAGAGTACCTGACAGAATGAGACACAAACCAAAGTTTGCCCAGTGAATCTGCCAAACTCTCACTGAACAACCACTTGTGGCTCAAGATTCCTGACAGGTATTATCATCATTCATTCATTAATTCATCATCCAATCCCACGTTGCCCCCCCACCCACCCACCAAAAAAAAAGCATGTAGCTTAAGTTTCCTGGATTATATGCAGGTCGCCATTTAGGCACCCTCGCCTGTGTAACAAAAATCACCGCTGATTCAAGACTTACATAATGTTTATTAAATAACATTACCCAGAATACACTGATGCAGGTACCACTGTAAAGTAGAAATTCACAAAATTTAATTCAAAAACAAACTAGCACAACAAATACATGAAAACTAATCTGCAATTGTAGCACAGTACATTACATTATAAAAAATTCATAATTATCATTCGGAGCTTGACTTCCTCAACAAAGGGCGAGGCGGGGCAAGATCCAGAAAGCAAGGAGCAAGAGAACACGACAGGGAAAGAACAAATGAATAGCATGCCCAGTGAAATGGGACATACACTCATTCATTCACCATTCAAGCCCCTAGAAGACTGACTTTACTTCACAGCTAAACTGTCTGCATGTATTTTGGGGGTAATCTTTACAGAATTTTCAAGTCATATGTCATTCAAAATTGGAAAGCAACATTACAACTGTAGTACACAAAATTACAAAAAAATTAATTACAGCAATTTTACTTCAAACTCGAGTAGAGGCAGTTCCACTGTAAGTTGGGGACATTGTGGTAACTGAAGGGCTGATCAATGGTCAGCTGAGGAATGGAAACTTGTGTTTTATTCCTGCTACCACCACCAAATTCTACTAAACTTAGGTGAGATCTCTTGGGCTGGGGATTTATGAATGCTATATCTAATCCCTCCTGTTTGAGAAGTCCCCTGTTTGGGGAAAAAAAAAAAAAAAAAAGGTCTTGGGTTAAAACTCATACACTACAAGTATTTAGTTGCCCTGCCTTCATGTGGTGGCACTGACATTAGAGGGCATTTCCTATGCCTCGTTAAAAAGCATAACAGCTTTAATATCCCTTAATTCTCTATCTCCTGCCAGTGTGGATCATGGACTGCAAGATGAGGGTAGTTTCAGCTTGCAGTCCACCAGGCTATTCAGATTAGGCTGGGGCTGCAGCTACTACCACATACTACTACACAAACCAAACTTAACAAGGCAAACCAACTACAAAGTCACACATTTTGGTCTTTCCTTCTTTGTCAAGGTCAATTCTAAAGGCTATCCAATTTGGACCAAACCAGACAACTTTCAATGGTGGATAAGGTCTTGTTTGGTATGGCTTGGGTAAAATGCCAACTGCCAATACCATATTACCCCCTTGGAGGTGCAGGGGTCTGAGTATAAGCTACTGTAGTCCTGGGTTGGGATTCCAAACACATACAATCTGTTTCCTGTCATAATTTGGAACTGTTCTTGCAAGAGGACACTGACATGAAAAGATTCTGCACCAAATTTACCTTCTTCATCCTGCAAAAAGCAGATATAACCTAAGATCATTTTTTTTCACCTGTAACTAAGATATATTTCTGAACAAAGAACAAGCTACATGGGATGATACTACAGTAAAACCTCGAGATAACGGACTTCAGTAGACCGGAATTCGCTTATATCGGACTCGAGGAGCTACCGGACTAAACTCCTATATATCTGAAAAAGTCCGATATAGCCAGAAAGCAGTCCGGACTGCCTGACAACTTCAGCTATGTTCACCACAATAAGACAAGTAAAAGACATGTTTTTCAGTGCACAGTACAGTATTATTATACCATCTGATTAATGTAGTGAAGGTATAACACAGTACAATACTGCAATGGTGGTGAAAATCACTGATGCAATCCGGACTAATGTCTGATATATCGAAAAAGGTCCGGATTAGCAGGGGTAAGTCCGGATGTCACTTTTATCGGAAAATCGCATATTTCGGACTGGCCTGAGCCCCAATTAGTCTGTTATAGTGAGGTCTTACTGTACTTTCTTTGTCCATCCTTTAATATATATACTATATAAAAAAAAAAAGTTACAACATGGAATCAATCGTTAATATGGTTGATAACTCCATCCAAGTACTTCTACAGTAGATGACCAGCCTACTTCCCTAGATGGCATTACAAAATCAACAAACACCAGTCACCTCCTGGGGATCAAACCTACAGATGTCCACCATTCCAAATGAGATGTTCTTAACACAAGACCACCATAAATATGCCTATACAACTAAACATATCAAGTCCTCACTATGTCAATTACGTGTTCTAATTTATCACCTTTTCTATACAACTATAAAAGACAAAGCCAGGATTTTGAGGGCTTGAATGATGAGTGAATGGAAGCGTGGCCCACTGAATTGGGCAAACTTTGGCTGTCTGGACGTGGCTACTCCCCACCCTGCCGTAGGGTAGGAAAGGAGGTCCAGATGATAATGATGTACAAAAAAAGTTCATTCACATTAACTCTGCACAGACTGTTGTTCTATTACAGCTTATATCCCATAATTCAGTGGCAGACTGCAGCAATACTATGGCTTAACACCCTTCCCACAGAATTTCTTTGTGACTAGCAACATATTCTTGAGTCAGTCTCTTGTTACAACTCAGCATTCAAGAACGCAAGGTGGCAATTTTACACCTAATTCACGTGAAGACAGTACATTACTGCAGAATGGGAGAACTGGCAAATCATAGGCAGCAATGGATCTTCAATACCCATTTTTTTAATGTAAATTAGTTTATTGTGCTATCAATTTAATCCCACGGTGACATTTTTTTCCTATTTCATGCTTGCTGCCCTTTGAAGAGTCTGAGATTTTTTTTTTTACTGGAGGAATTAGATACAGCCAGCACTAACCTCTTCAAAACGATGGTCTCTCCCAGGCTGCATAAAACTGTCTGGGAATAGCAAGAATGAAATACAAAACTGTGTAAGAGAATTCAAATGGTTAAAAAAAGAAAAATGTTACCACAATCCCTCCAACTCACATTTCCCCCCACACAATCCCTGTGCACGGACAACGACTATGTACGCCTTTGGTGGCCAAGTCTAGCCCAGTATTCAAGGGCCGTTGCCACCACAGTCTCTGCCTCAGCTGGACGCAGATGGGCCAAAACACTAGCCACACCCTCCACAGTGGTGACAGAGGAGAGAGACTGGCGTAGGTACAGGAGTAAGGCCAGCACTACATACCCTAACACACTCACATTACCAGCTGCTACCTTGTCAATCACCTTAGCAGCAGCAGTATCTGGCAGCACCTCATAAAATAGTCCCATGCAAAGATCTGAGAGTAGTGAGGTTGCAAAGAGACCCACGCCCAGTAGGTGGTGATGTATGGCATGGTTCTCACGCCTAAGCTGTCCGGTTGCCTCGCTAATGGCTTCCGTCACAATGTCCCGTTGATCGCAAAGCAGCCGCCACATTGCCATGCTCACATGCAGCACCTCTACTGGGTCCTGGTAGAAGATGATCATGCGGCGTGCAATACAGAGAAATTTACGGCACTCCTGCTGCTGCAACTGCTGCTGGGGATTGTACAGCAGTCGCGCCTCACTCACCAGCCACATCAGGACATAGTGGTGTCCTTGGGGGGTCCCCGCATCTCCATGGTCACCAACACCATTTGTCCTGGGGGGACTGGGGCAAGGCAGGAGGAGTGGGGAGCTTGGGGGAGGGGCCTTGTGTAAACGAAGACTCCTCACGGTACGCCACAGCTCCTCAAAAGTCAGCCTCTGCTGCAGACGCACATACTTCTGAGACTCAAGATGTCTGGGTGTGACTTCTAGAAGGTACTGCCATACTAATGGACGCCAGCACTGCGGCACGACACATTTCCGGCACCACACAACAAGCCGGCGTATATCCACTGGCTCTTCTCTCAGTAACGCCTCCAGTGCACGCCTCTCCTCAACCTCACGCAGCCCAACCTTCTCGTAAAACTGTACGCGAAAGTTGCGTTCCTCTGCCATCACTGAAAGTTCTTATCTCATAAAGTTTATTACAGTGTTTTTGTTTCTTACAGTTATTTAAATCATGCACACATGTATAACACGGTCAGGAACTGTGTATATCCACTACATTACCATATTCACAAACTACCACAAGTCAAGGTTTACCATTTTTGCATTTGAACTTTAATGTATTTCAGTCAGTTTCAGCACATTACTTGAATATCGTCACCGAAGGTAATCTGAAAATTTTTTGAAAATTTTAGGATCAACGAATTACCATTACTCTAATAACAGAATTAGTCCTTATTATAAGCTGCCTTCTTACACACACTTTTCACTATTAAATCCAGGGCAAACATCAAAAAAGCTACTGATTAAACTTCCATTGCTATATACTGTATGGAGCTGATTTGTCTGTTTCCCATAATTTACCTTAGCTACCAGTTATATGGGTAGATTTATAAAACATTCCTTACTTATAACAAGGACTTATTATGCAATATAAATCTGAAATTAATTACATATCTTCCTGATGCAAAATAAGAAAAATAAATTGAGCAGACATTTTCTTTTAAATAATGAAAAATCTGAATGAAAAGGGGAAAGTAGTAATAAAGAGGACTGGATTTGGTGGTGCATCAAGAAACAAGGCATCCAGGAATAAGGCAAAGGTAAAACTGATGATGCATTCTTGTATGTTATGCAGTCTCCAGCCTGTTTTATTTCATATATTAGAGACCTCTGGATGTGAAAGGGTTACTGAAGATTGCATTTAATATTTACATTTTGAAAAGTCTGTCCTAAACTAAGTAAAACTGTCTGGTGGTAACAAGAAAGGGTCAATGCCTTGCAGCTGCCACACAATTTTGTTGACCTGGATAAGACATCTTACAATAACAGGGTTTTTAAAGGCTGCCTCTACCCCTCCAGCTGGTAAGTTTACCCTACAGTTTGAAAAAATCATGATGAGAAGGTATGATTAAAATGAAAGACTTTTGACTGAAAGGGTTAACCTTTTCACTCAATGGCATACTATAAACAGCCAACGCTCACTTATTGTGCAATCAGAGTGCACGAACCTCCCATAACATGGAAGGCAATTTTTGAGGCCAGGAAATGGTCCAAATGTGAAAATGACAGACATAACGTGGGTGAAAAAAATCAGCCCATTTTTCTGAAAACTGTACTATGCTATGACGATAGGGATTACACGGCCTGACACCACAAATTATGGTTTAAACAGTCATTATGTGAAAAAATTGGTCATAATGCAGTGGGAACAGACATAGTGTGGGCAGTAATACTCACAGCAGAGGTTGCATCTGCCTGTGAGGTATGGCTGTCACATGTCTGTGTGGGGTGTCGTCTCGGTCCACTGAACATTCCTGCCCCAGTTGAGCCTACCCTCTCCCCATGCTCTGTGTGATCTTTGCTCTTTTTTTTTTTGGCCATGGAACCCCACTCCATCTCTCCCTAGCAAGCCCACAACCTATTCCACTCAAAGTGAGAAATCCTCCAGTGTTGTGTGTAATGAAGTCATTATTAGGTAGGTAAATGTCCTTCATTCTTTCCTTGTCCTTTTGCCTATGGGTGACTTTACACTCCCTCTTCTGTCTTTCTTGCCTTCATTCTTTCCTCGTCCTTCTGCCTGTGGGTGACTCTACACTGAGTGACAAGCCAAATGGTTTCCTGTACACCAAGAAACCATTTACTACAGTGGGTGGTAGCCATATAACAACATTTTGGCGCCTGGTGGTTTAGTAGGTAATTACGGCGCTCCAATCGGATTGAGCCGGTGAAGGTTTATAACCAAGGGGTGGTTGGGGTTTATTGCTCACGTAATGCCATTCAGGGATGAGTGAGGCTGGCCACTCTCATCTTAAATGTCAGGACCAACCTGCCTAGCCCCGGGCTCCTACGCTCCTCTGTGGGGCGACATAGGATGAATGAATGAAATGAAAAAAAAAGTCCTGGGAAAAATCCCTAAAAAACTGACCCAAAAGGTGAACTTGGGACTGGCTTGGGTACCATGAAACATTTAACATGTAAACATATGGTTCTATAATGCGAAAATCTCTAAAAGTGGGGCCTTTCAGGGACAGCATTCGTGCATTATGTGAGCGCTCGCTCTGTGGTACTGTACTCAATTATTTCTATCAACAGAAGATTTTATCCAGCTCTGGACAGATTTTTCAAACTCATGGAGTTTAGGTCCAGTACATGACAGCCTTCATTAACACCTTAACCCGTGGGCCGTGGCAAGGGGTCGTGCAGACATCCCGTGGTGCGGCAAAATGACAATTTTGATCACTCTTATAGATTTCCGTGAAATGTATATCAGTGGCTAGGAAATTGCATCATGCAGCTACCCACGAAATTTTTTAAATTGAAATCTGTGTAGTTTTGGAGAAATAATTGTCAGAAATTGCTGACAGGAACATGAAAACTATGCTTTGAGAGAGAGAGTGAGAGAGAAAAATGTGTATTGGGGCATACAAGACAGGCTGAAAAGAGGCTTTTGCCAGTCTCCCTGCTCACGAGGTGGGTTGCCAGCTTGCTCTGCATGCTGCAATACAAGCTTAGGGCACTACTTTTACACCCATTATATACCACCCTACTTCAGTTCCATTAACTCCTATTGACTTTACATTTGATTTTATGTTATTCCAAGCAATTCTGATCAACTACTGCCTTTCCTCGGGTGATAATATTTGGGAAAATTCATTATGAAGTGCGTACTTTTGGGTCATTGTTGCTGGTTCAACTTAGCAACTGGGCTCAAGATAGGGGGTGGGAATGAGAGGCACCAGTTACTCTAATACCCCATAAATTCTGTGTCATGCTGATCCTTCTAGAACCTTTCTGGTGTGCTGCTGAAAGTTTTGCTCATAAGAGGTATGTGACAGCTTTACACGACACCCCAACATGAGGTATATCAAGTCCACATGTTAAATACTAGAGGTCTGTCCAAAGTTGACTATAAAGAGTAATTATAAGGATGTAAAGAGAATATGGTACAATGAAAAATATACATTACCAAAAACCCAATTTAATAACCAGGTAACAATGATGTTCATGCAAACCCGAATTTATAACATAATTTTCAGCAAACAGATACTGCTTGGTAAAAGAGGGATAAGTACAGCAGTGTAGCTATTAAAAATCCAGCATCCTGTCACTGAGGTTTGATGGTAATGGAAAAGAGCACATTCACCAAACACAGATGGCTCTATACTTTGACACCTCAAACTACAAACCATATCAACCTTTCCTGTGCCATATCTATTTTAGAGTATTAATAAGTAAGAGTTCGTTTCGTTTCGTTTCGTTTTTGAAGGCTCCAACATGCTTGCATGTGTCGGCCTTGGTCACCTAATGGCGGCTCTCCACGCTGCTCGATCTCTGGCAGCCTCCCTATTCAGTCCCTTAACCCTTAAGTCACATTTAATGACCTCGTCCCATGTCTTTCTCGGTCTACCCCTCCCCCAATATTAACACTTCTCACCCTCCGTACCCAATTATCATCCCCCATCCTCTCCACATGTCCAACCCACCTCAGCCTACCTCTCCTCATCACAACACCAATACACTCCAGTCCCATCCTACCTCTCAACTCTTCTATCGTAAACCCAGCCCCCCCAGGCCTTGCACGCAGGGACGCACTGCACATCCACCTAATCATTGTCATTTCTGTACGTTTAAACCTGCGAATATCTTCTTCCTTTACTGCCCAGGTCTCACTACCATACAGCATCACACTCCTAACACATGCTGCATACAAAGACCCCTTAGCACGTAAGGAGAGTCCTCTCAATGTCAGGAGAGGCAACAGCTCCCTGAACTTCTTCCAACCACTTCTCACTCTAGCAACCGAGCTAACTCCAGCCCCACCTCCGGCACATAACATGTCTCCCAAATAACAAAACTCCTCCACACACTCAAGAGACTCACCTGCAAGTTCAACCCTCTCACGCCTAACAATCTCTGCCTGCTCTCCCCGACACACCGCACACATGAAATCAGCATTATCTCGCAGTCTACCTCTAATACCACTACATCTCTTGTGCACCCACTTATCACAAACACTGCACAAGATGGAATTACTTCCCACACCCATGTGGCAAACTGCACATGGCCACTCTCCCTCTCCTCTGATTGTACCGCCACCAACCCTAGATATCATCACTTTTGTTTTATCTGCATTTACCCTTAAGCCCTTGTGCCCCATACCATCTCTCCACTTCTTAAATCTTTCCTCAGCCTCCCCTTCATTCTCAGCAATCAACACCAAATCATCAGCATACAACATCTCCCATGGGAGTCCCTCTCTGAAGTCACGTGAGAGGGCTTCAAGCACCATGATAAACAACAAGGGACTCAAAACTGACCCCTGATGCACACCAACATTCACGGGAAACTCATCACTCAAAGCTCCATTCAGTAATATGATTTATTATAAATCATCTGTAACACCACCACAGACCAACCCATATAGGCTACCACAATGTTTTGTTCATGTTTCAAAATGTAAGGCATAACCCAGGAAACCATTTAATTTGCTCGGTGGTAACCATGAATCCATATGACACTTGATGGCCTAGTGGGTTAAGGTGCTCCTACTGAATGAGGCCCATAATGGTTTATATTTGAGGGGTGGCTGGGGATTACTGCTCAAAGGACACTCAGGGATAAATGAGGCTGGTCATGCTAACCTTACGTGTTGGGTCTTGGTAGCCTAGCCACGGGTTCAAATGCTCTTGATAGGGCAAAAACAGAAATGAATGATGGATAAATGGCTGGAACCCCCTCACAATCAGATGCTTCCCTTACCCTAAACAAGTACCATAGTAGCAACCAAAACAAAATGTAATAAAAGTGAAAGGTTTAAGATATAATTACCTAAACACCATTACTGCTGTTGTCTCCCTCTTGTATGGCAGCAGGTCCAGTTATGCTGCTCAGCTCATCAAACTGGGAACACATGGTTGCAACTTGGGCTTGCAATGAGACCATTAGGTCTTGCTGCTGCTTGTGAATATCAGCAACCTCTTGTGCTACTTGCTTCAGCTCTGTCCTCAGGGCCTGAACACAGCCCACTAATTCACTTGGTGTCTGGAAAAAACATCATCATCATCATCATCATCATCATCATCATCATCATCATCATCATCCTGACCTTTTTTTCCCACTCACAGGATGCTGCTTAGAATACAGTAGTCTGGTTCTAGTAAGTAAACTAATGGACATCAGTGCAGTGAGAGGATAAACTCTCAAACTGCTTCTAAGCTTATCAAAACTAGTATTACTCTCTTGGTATGAAAAAGATCATGCTTAAGCAAAGGAATGTCTCACATGAAGTTACAATCTCATTCATTCATAATGAAACTAAGTTACAGGGATTTTGCCCAGCATACAAAACAATACAAGTTCACTTCATTACAGATGGTTTTTAGCATGATGACATGACAAAACATACAGTAGGCGCGGAAAGTATTGACTTTTTTTGCTGACGTCATTCTTCTTCACGTTAAGTGAAGTAGGGTCAATACTACCCTCCCCTGTGATGCAAAATGAGCTGACGCTTTTTCAACGGGAGCTGGCAACCCTGCTTGATAGGTTTGGCACCACAGGAGCAGGCTCAGTAATGTTTGGGCAGCCACAGGAGGAGGATTGTCTCTGTGTGTGATGCACCACGAGGGCATGTTTTGACTCAAATAACACAGTTATTTGGTTACCTACCACATTCTCATCATGCCTAAAGTAACCACAAGCAAGGACAAACGTGTGGAAGTGATTACTTTATACAAAGCTGGCCACAAACTCCCATTTATTGCAAATCAGATGGTGTTAGACTGAGGACAATGCAGAGACTGGTGAAGCGGTTCAAGGACAGTGGGGAGGCCATTCCTCCCACTCCACTTCCCAAGCCTGTGAGACCTCGTAAGACAACCTTCAGGACCCGTCAGCTGATCTCAAGGCAAGTTAGCAAGGATCCAAGGCTAACAGCATGGGATTTAAAAGAAAAGAACCCACAGTTGCTGGCAGATGTGTCTGTCAGAAGTGTGCAGCAGCTGTTGCATGACGATCTGGGCTACAGGAGTTTTTGTGCTCGTAACAAACCACTGCTAACTGCACTTCAGAAGAAAAAGAGAGTAAATTTTTGTAAGAAATATCTTGCCTGGAGTGAGGAGCAATGGAAAACTGTGCTTTGGAGTGATGAGTCAACATTTACTGTCACTGGTACCCCTTCATCACGAGTGTACGTCAAACCAGGCAGTGACCCCCTGGATCCTAAGTACACTTCCAAGTTTGTTAAATACCCAGCCTCACTCATGGCTTGGGGCTGCTTTACATATTATGGTGTTGGTAGGTTGGTAATTCTACCTGCAAATGAAAAAGTGAACCAGAACAATTATTTGGAGCTCTTATGTGATGTTTTAAGTGACTCTTTTGATAAAACCAAGGCAAGAGTATTTATGCAAGATTCTGCCCCTGCACATGTTGCAAAGTCAGTGAAACAGTGGCTAACAGACTGTGAGGTTCCCTTTATTCGAGATTGGCCCGGAAACAGCCCAGATATCAATCCCATTGAGAATTTATGGGCGCACATGAAGCGGCAGCTGCGTAGTATGGACACATCATCTTTGCCTAAACTTGAGGCTGCAGCTATGGAGCAGTTTTAGTCCGTCTGTTCTGCAAAACTACGCCATCAGTCTCCCCAGACGCCTTAAGAAGATAATAAAGGTGAAGGGGAATGCCAGTAAATACTAAATTCAATGGTGAGTGTTAATTTATTTGTTTCTCCTTGCTAACCACAAGAATGTTTTCTTTTTTTAAGATGGCGTCAACACTTTCCGCGCCTACTGTATATATATATATATATATATATATATATATGTATATATATATATATATATATATATATATATATATATAT
>JAGKTI010003276.1:33261-51386 GCA_018397915.1 Birgus latro
TATATATATATATATATATATAACAAGCCTACTGTATGACCAATGTATTTTAGTGCCAATTTGCTTAATATTCTATCTATAATCGTCTTCTTGAGAGTATGAAGGTTCAAAATCGAGCGTAGTTGGAGTCATTGAAATATTATTCCCTCTCTCACAACACATACGTACATTAATGCGGGAAAAGATCATCACATACAAATCGCTTCCATGTAACTCTGCTCACCGCCGTCGGGCTGCCCTTTCTGCAATTCACAACCACCCTCATTCACATACTGTACCCCTCCACCCATCCTTGCCCTCCCCCACCCCTTCTTCTCACTTATATACAGTACACTTTACTTTAGTTCTTTCACCATAACTTGGCCTAGATTTTTGTCCTTTTGTAATTTCTTTCACACAGCTCAGTAGCAAAGACGACAATACTACTTTCCATAGCACTTCTTCATTATTAACAAGCCATTCTAATGTTGATCTGTTGTTACAAATTAGTATTCAAGATGATGTGGTGGTATTTTTGGCAAAGTTAGAATAAAGGCTGAATAATCAATCTTGCATTCCTTATTCTCTCCACCTTGTCAAACCATCTCAGGGTGCTTCTCCTCAACCTTTATATATAGTTTCTCATATTCCTGGCTCCAGTACGATGGCAAGTTACAGAAGTAACCTACTGGGTTTCCTTCAGTCTTTTCCCGATATTCCCATGTCAGTTTTTCTATACTGTATTACATGGAGATCTTTTACGTTATTCTGCCAGATTGGCATGGAAGGTAAATTGGGTGCAGGAAAGCTGACACCTTATCTGCAGTTCATATTTATACAGTATGGTCTAATTACATCTTGAAATGGTTATAGTAAACTCTTGACACCCATGTCGGATATTGTAGAACATCAGATGTTCCATAACTCCGCCAATCGGCTGTCCATTCAACGTGAAGCCATATAATGTGTTGCTGTCCTTTCTCAACCCCCTATCCTAAATACTTTCCTACAGTATTACCCATAGAGGCGGTAGCTCGATCGGTAGAGAGTTGGCTTGCGGTCCCGTGGGACCCAGGTTCGAATCCTCGCTGGTGCAGGGAACAGTTTAAGAATTTGAATTTCATTAAAATCAGGCTTTACTGATCTACCAGAAGACCCGCCGACATGTCGTAAAAATGACCCCGCTAATACCAATACACCAGTCCTGCATGAGACAGCCCTAGCATGTATTCAATATGGACGGTGGGTGTTAAGCGCCGAAGTGGTGACATGTAGATTGTAGGAGAACGACTGGGCCTTGATAGCAGGCTGTGAAGCCTATGCCCAGAGTCGGACACATAAAAAAAAAAAAAAAAATTAGAAGATTAAAACTAAGCATAAAATACAATACAGTACTGATACAGTACAGTACATATAATACAGTAACACAGCACATAATCATAATCATAGTGTACTTACAGTACCTAATTTTGGCACTGATGACATGCACAGATACGTCCTCACTTTATGGTAATCAGAGCACTAGGGAACAGAACAAGGGCCACAAAGTTAGTTACAGCACTACAGCAACAAGCAAGGCATGGAAGGCCACAGACTAAATCACAGCACTGAATTTCAGCCACCACGTAGGCCACAAGAGCAGATCGCACACAATACGTCCTCACCGTACGGGATCCATGGAAGATACTGAGAGTGCGGCGGTAGGCTTGGTGCACCACGTGGGCAGCTACCTCAACACATTGTGATTGGCTGGCATGCTGCAGGGTCTGTCCATGTACCAACTGGGTCCTGTGCCTGAGCCAATGGGCTGATTGTTTCCTGTTTCTGAGCCGAATATCACAATTTTGCTGAATAGTTTTAATACAGCCGGGCGAAAAGCGCTGGATATTGCGCTGGGCCGGATATTGCAACAAGGGATCATTGGGTAAACTGTCCACTGCAGTTATCCTGCAGGTTCAGTGGTCCAGTCAAAATTGTGATCCATCACTGTAACATTTATATATTCCTTATCTTTTGGTATAAACAACATTGCCTACACCTGGCTTCAAGAAAATCTGAGCTACAAGTGTATATACATTTCAACAGTTGTCTTTTTTTTTTCATATACTGTATATTTATAATACCACTAAGGGCCGGAATAAGATGATCATTTACTTATGTCCTCAACATGGTAATAAGGCAAGGGTAAAACGATTCCTACTCCTTTTCTCTATTCTCTCAACATAGAATACTCCAGGCAGCTCCCAAATCCCTCTATATCCCTAAAAGGAGGATGGTGGACTGCAGGGGAATGGTAACACCCTGCACTTCACCACATTCAAATACTGATAAAGCACAATCAAAATTCACCCAGATATACCTTTGCTCATAATCACCAGCCTGACCTGATAACCCTTGTAAACTTGCAGTGCATAATGTCCACAGGACCAAAGACACACAGTAGACATGAAAGGCAGCCCCTGGTGTTGTGCACATAAACAGTAATCTACTCCATTACAATAAATAATTATAGATAGATAGATAGATAAGCAGTCCTTGAAATCCAGAAAGGCAATCTTTGGAGCCCAAATTACTTTCTAGAATATTATGTACTGGTATGAGTTTTAATACTGACTGAAAACTGAACTGATACTTGTTGCTACTGTTGTTTAACCCATCTCTCTGGCCAAGCAGGTTCGTCAACGGCAGGTAAACAACTGCTTCTGTGCGGCCATCCTACAAGTACACAAGAATACACTGTGTAGGAAACTGGTGCCCCCTTGTGGTAAACAGCACCTCACCAGGGTCAGACAGATTCCTTCCCCATGGTGAGGTGCTGGGAAATACAAAGTTTGGCTCCAGAGTGAATGCCACAGCTGCTCCACCCAGGGTGCACAGTGTCACCATGTGTAGGGTCCTCATCAGCACCTGAATTGATGGTCTATTTATCCATCGATCTATCTAGAGCCAGGTGCCATAATCCCTTAAGGTGTGGCCGTTTGTATTTGTGTTAGCTGTTTTACTGGGAAAGGCACTAACCCTCTGCCAACCCACTTGTTGACACAAAGGGAACATGTATGCATTGGTTGTATGGTTACCACCCAGCACTGTAAATGGTTTCCTGGCTTACAGGAAACCATTAGGCTTTTCACTTAATGTAAAGTCACCTGAAATAGAAACGAGAGTAATAAAAAGTGACAGTAAAGATAGGAGAAACAGAAAGAGGAGGGCAAGGAAAATGAATGATAAAGGTGAAGGACAAAGTATGCAGCACTACATCAAGTGAGTGGATGATGGTCACCACCACATACCACAAATTGAAGTCACCTCACCTTTGCTGTGGGAGGCACAAGAATGCAAATGGCCATAGGCCTAAACCAATACAGTAGTGGGGAAAGGTTTCAGCATTCAACTCCAATCCCTCAAATTTAGCCCTTAAATCCCACAGGACAACTTCTCTATTAACTATGACTATTTTCTACACTCTTCACCTTAAACAGGCATAAAATTGACATCTGGAGATCTTGAATGCACAGCAAAAGATCCCTACTTGAACATGGTTGCAGTCAAAATGAAGTGCTATACAAAGGGTGCAGGGCAGTGGCATGGTCTTATTGTGCCACTGAGCCACAAGAAACTGGCTGTAAAACGACTAATCTATGTCAAGCTAAGACGAATACAGTTTAACACCAATTTTACTTGCAACTGGGAAAACTTCAGAGATCTGATAGTTAAGAAACTATCTTGATTTAATCCTTCACCCACTGGATGCAACTTATTTTACTCTAACAGTACTGGAGAGGGATATCTTCACATGATGGCAATCATGTAACCAGATGGGTCCCCTGCCTGCTCAATTACATGGGTCCCTTGCCTGCTCAACTACTTCCCTATCCCCTGAATAGATAATGGACTAAAGAAGGGCAGCTTAATACTCAGCCTAATATTAAGATTGTTTTATGGTTCATTGGGAAGCCTCCTGATGTCAACAGGTTAAGACACATTTGGAATGCAGTACAGTGGTAGAGATGATGTCTGTCTTCTCTCTCTATCAAAATCTCTCTATATTCTTATAAGTGTGAGTCCAAACTACAATGTGTTTGTTCTAATCTGCTGACATTCCCAAATCTCTTTCAGTTCATTTGACAGCCAGGTCAAGTCAGACTGGAGGGCCAATATGACTACTGAACAAGGAGACTCATGCCTACCTCAGTAAAACAGGATAAATGAATTTCGAGCAACCACAACTGCAAGTTGTGTGACAGGCCCAGTTTCATCCATGAAAAAAACCATAATACTTTCCTTAAAGACAACATGCAGTACAAGCTCTGGTATACAAAATGAAGTGGTACCAAAAAACATTATTTTTATTATGAACACGTTCACACTGCTGTCATTAGCCAAAATTACAGACACTTACAAAGGATGTGTGGCCTTGGCCTGCTCCACAAGGGCTTACACAAGAAACTGCGGTGCTGATATGCCTTTAACCCTTTCAGTTCAATGATGGACTTTTATTATTCTTCTTACCTCCAGATGATTCTACTAACCAAAGGAGAGAGCTTTTGGAATGGAGGGGTTAGATGTGACCTTCATTAACCCCTTCACTACATGAGGGGTGCTAGTGATGGATGCCTTCATGTGGTGGTACTGACATAATTAAACAGCTCCGCTGATAGTTATACAAATGTCCTTCATCTCCCTCCTTTTTCCCCACAAGGCAGATGGTCGACTGCAGGAGAAAGGGAACTTCAGTCTGCCGTCCACTAGGATCATGTTTTGGATGAACCTGGGGCTACATCTACAAATACCGGTACTACTACTACTATTACTGCTATATGAGAGAGACCTATCCCTAAACTTAAAAGTCATCTGGAGATAGCGTGAATATATAAAAAGCAAATCACCAGATCAAAGGGGTTAACGCAGCCACCACACTCGGGCCAAGAGCTGGAAATACCTGGGTTGATATCCTCTTTGGTTCAGGAGGCTTACCACCACCGCTTCCTTACTAGTTTACTTTCACATATGGCACAATTAGAGGAAAAACAATGAGAGAATGACAAGGAGAGTGCATGTGAGTGGGGTGGAGGGGGAGACTGTGAATTAGATAAAGGGATGGAGTGAAGAGAAATATGATAAAGGGGTGAGAGTTAAAGGGAGGGCAGCCAAATAGCATAGGACAGGGTGAAGTAGAGGTGATTTGTTTGTGGCGACTCTTTGTGGGATGAAAGTGTTTGGCAATTAACATATACAGACAGATACTGTAGATAGACAAAGTGACAGATTTTCTTGTGTGTTATTTATGTAATCAACTGCAATAGTAATGACATGAATTACAAACATGAATGGTAAGGTGTAGCTGAAAAGATAAGAGCCAATTCCATTTCATTCCTTTTGGGAGTGTGAGAGTTTGAGGCTAATACAGACTGCCTGAGTCCTGTACATTTTAACAGCAGATAATCAGCTTACTTCTGTTGGTGGCATTACATAATCAGAAACAGGAAACATGCACAGGTAAGGATCAAAGGGGTCAGAGCCTTTGCCCCTTAGCCCTGCTGGTTACTAAGTGCCCTCTTAGAATGATTCATTCTCTCTCTCTCAAGGGGTGTGATGCCTTCAATAGAACCCCTGCCACCAAAACTGTCAGTGCACACCTCTGACTGAGTACCCTGTTACCTCTGGATCTTAACCTGTGCACTGCCATGACTCCAACTTACACTCTAACCAGGAGACCAACAGGTTTGCCCATTTTACATTTTATAATTTAATACTCTCCTAAAATCAATCTACAGCCATGAGTAGAAGTTTGCCAACAATCCCACAACAGCATTGCATTCTGCCTTCATTATTTTTAATTCCACCCTGAACATCAGAAAATATCTTTCCTTCTCATACTGTTTTGTTGTGTGTCTTATACTGCAATCACATAAAAACATATCAAATAAAACCTTCCATATCCACAGCCTGTAGGGAAGTGTCAGGTAACTTTTGCTCAAAGCTGTACACTGCATAACATATGAGATTATTAATGTGCAATATTATGGAATAAACTGTTGTGAACCTTGCAAATACTTATGTGCAAGACTGTACTGGGAAACAGACTCAAAGGAGTATTAATGTGCAATACTGTACTGCAAAACAAACAACAAACCACTAAGGAAGAGGAATAATGTGCCATATCAAGAATAAACTGCTAAGGAAGAAGTGTTAAGGAGCTCCCATTTAACCAACAAGAATATGAGCCACGAGGACATGACTGGGATGAAGGAAAGAATGATGGACATGAGCGAAAGTGAGAGTACTAAGGCTGTGGGAAAAGAGGGGAGAGAATATATGACAAGGATGGCAAAGGAGGAAAATGTATAAAATAGACCAAGGATAGGAAGATAACAGAAGCTGAGAAGTGAAAATTGGTATATGAAAAGTATAACAAGGATGATGAAATGGTACAGTAAGACAAGATAACTGAGTAAAGAAATAGTTATAGGAAAGGTGTATGAAAAGAAGAAATGAAAAGGCACCATAAACACTGAAAGGATAAATGAGGAAAATTTTAAGAAAAGAGATGATAAAAATGGGAAGAATAAACGCTGACAGGATAACAGAGGAAAAGCTTGTAGGAGAAGTGTAGGAAGAGTGATAAAATAGTACTTAAGGCCAGATAAATTATTGAAAGAGTAAATGGAAAAGAACAAGAACAGAAATGAAAAGGTTGAATAAACAGGGTGAAAGGCTAAAAGAGGACAATCTGATGTATGAAAAGAGGAGGTGAAATGACTGAATAAACACAGTGAAAGAACAGAGGAGGATAACTGGATGTAACAACAGAGGAAATGAAAAAGGCAGAATTAACTTGGTGTGAGGACAGGAAAAGTGTAAAAAGACTGGAGATGAAAAGGTAGAATGAATTAAATGAGAAGATAAAAGATAAATGGATGAGTGACAGGGTAAACATGCAACTTGATCAGCAGCACCTGGGTAGAGAGGAGATATTTTGTCACATAAACCCCTCCATGATGAAATATTTCATTCCTGCTACTTCTTGTGATTTAGGGGAGAGACTTGGGGCTGGAAACATTTAACAAAACCTTCATTAACCCCTTCAACCTGAGAGGCCTTTCCAAAGTTACATAAATTTGGAGGCAGGAAAAACAATATAAAAATCACCATACTGAAGGGGTTAAGACAAAGACATATTCTAGGTGGTAAAAGAGCTTCTAACACCTCTTCCTAAGTGAGTTATTTTGCAAATTACACCTTACCAGTCTCTTACACTCTATTCGTATTGTTTTCATGTCATCATAATCTGTATCAATAAAAAAGGATACCGAGGTGTAATGTGCAGAATAATAACCTTCAAATTCTCGTGCTAATCTCAATATCGACATACTTTGCATCCATAACATACTCAAGGATACTGAGGTGTTAATGCGCTGAATAAATCACCACAGAAGAGATGTTAGGGAATCTTCAAAGCCACCTAAAAATTCAAAGAAAATTCTCCACCAAGTTCTAGTGCTGCAATAACTGCATTCTGATCTCATCACAAAATCATATGATGAACATTGAGATAGTAGTAAAAAGAATATACAGCTCACATGAATAGTAAATGAGTACATGGAAAATATAGGACACATCTTCACTAATATTATAAAATAGGCACCATAGCTATTAAACCACAAACAGAATCATCATTTAATCCACTCAGGCTGGGGATTTTTTTTTTTTTTTTTTTTTTGGGGGGGGTATTCTTGTTACATACTGATGGTTTTATTTAGCTTACAACAGACTTTCAGAACTCAAGGGATAAGAAACACTTTACAAATCCCTTTCTGAACAGGAGGGATTAGATTACGACTTTATAACACACTCTTTGAGGTGCACGGGTTAGATTCAGACTTTATAAATCTCTTTCAGAGCTAGAGGGGTTAGATTCACTTTATAAACCTCTTTTAGAATTGGAGGGGTTGAATTCAGGCATTAGATACCTCATACAGAACTGGAGGGGTCAGATTCAGATTTCATAAGCCTCTTTTTTGAATTGGAGGGGTTATATTCAGACTTTAGAAACCCCATTCAGAACTGGAGAGATTATATTTACTCTTTATATCCTCTTTTTGAAGTGGAGGGGTTTGATTCAGATTTTACAAACCTCTTTTTGAAGTGGAGGGGTCTGATTAAGACTTTATAAACCTCTGAGCTACAGAGGTTAGTTACAGACTTTATAACTTCCTCCAGCCCTAGAGGGCTTTCCTAAGGTACCTTGAACAAAATCTTCATCTTAGGATACACTCTTGGACCTGGAGGTGTTAGATGCAAACTTAAATCCCTTCAGTCCAATAGGGCTTTCCAAAGTTGAACAGAATTAGACACTTTGAACTGGAGATGCTAAATGAGAACATAATCAACTCCTTCATTAAGAGAAACCTTTGATAAGTTGAATTAAATCACTCTTCAAAGTGGAGATTTTACACGAGTACCTAATCAACCCCTTCTATACAAGAAATTGTTGTTAAATTGAATAAAATCACTGGGTAGCAGCAAGAGTTAAAAGGCCATCAAAAGGACTCCAAAGGCTAAAACACACTGGACTTTTAAACTTAGATATATTCCTTACTCCTTACCTACCTCATTTACAGCAATCACTAGGAGATGGAAAGAAACAGCCAGGACTGCCTTTCATGCAGTGGGTGATATTCTAGCTGGCATGGTGGAATTCACAGCACCTTACTGACTCATTATACATATTTATACACTGATTTTCTCTGCTATTCCTACATTTCTCCCTCAGTAACATAATTATTCGTGATATCCTCTGTTATTCCTATACTTCTCCCATAGTAACATACGTGAGAATAAAAAAGTGTAATATGCAAAATAAATACTTTTCTTGGTTCTTTATTGTGCATATTATGTCCTGATATTCTTGATCATGTTACTCACCATCACAATTTGCCTCTGTAACATACAAAGGGACAACAGTATGTACCGTAGTAGTGGTTGTAGCTCCAGCTTCATCTGTAACATGAACTCTGTGGACTGCAGACTGATGTTGCCTTTCTCCAGCAGTCCACCATCCTCCTCCTGGGAGATTGGGAGTGAGATGAGGGACATTTGTATACTCAGGCAGTGAATCCCCATCTGGTTATAGAAGTGCCAGCAAGGAAGGCATCCCTCTCCAGCACCACTCAGGAATACAACTGTGTATGGTATTTTGGAAAAATAAATATTTGTAAAAGAGATGTTGTGAAGTCTCCTGCACAGCCTGTGAATACATCCCATAATGTACTAGATTCTGCTCACCTTCCCTCAATGGAAAATAAAGTACAGATTAGAGCATTCTGATTTTCAAAGTTACAAGGAGCATGTTCATGGTACAAAACACACTAGTGGTTGTATTATACGTGACTTTAGGGATCTGCAGCACCTTTACTGATTCAGTCTGCACAATCTACCTTATTATCCTACTGTACTGTACTTAAATAAGGAAGCCATGTCAATAAGAAAATTATATAAATGGCACACATGAGTGAGAGTAATGGAAATGAGTTATGTGAGAGGGGCAGGTGGAGTTACATGGAGACACGGGCAGACAAATGAGGAAGTGAAAGAGTATTGTGATGGTGATGTGGATGACTGAAAGGTTTGGAGAAATGTTCTGAGATGGTTTAGCCATCTGGAGAGGAAGGAGAATGACAGACTAACTAGGAGGGTGTGTGTGAGAAGGAGGGGGAGGGTGAGATCAAGGATAACTGGAGGGATGGAGTAGAGATATATGAAAGAGGAGCATGTGAGTTAGAGGGAGGAGAGCTATACAGCAGAGGACAGGGCACTGTGGAGGTAGGATTAATATCTGGCAATAGATAGACAGAGAGATAGACAATGTTAAGGTGTGGTGTGCAAAATAAATCACAGAGGAAGAGGTGCTAAGAAGCATCCTACAACACCTTGAACACAAGCTTGGATCAGAAAAGTACCTACTGTACTAAGAAGAAATTCACACGGCTTTACAACAACACTGTTCACTTCTATACATACGCATTGGAAATCTGTGTGACAAATGGCAGAGGACAAGGTGACATGAAGGTGATTTGTTTGTGGCCACCCCTTATGTTATTAAGGTATCTGGCAACAGATATAAACATATAGATAGATATATGGATAGACTGACAGATCGACAGATGAACTCTCCAAACTGAAGGGATTAGATACAGCTTTCTCTCACCCCTTCGATAAGAGGTCTGCCTTAAGTTTAATAAAATTGTCTGTAGGCAGTGTAATTAAAATGAAAATAAGTTATTGGCTAGAAGGAGAAACAACAGGGTATATATAACCAAGAAACTTTTACAGAATAAACTGAACATATTTATTCCCTTCAATAGTACTGCAGGCTGAGCATGGCACTGATCCATTAATACTCTTTTCATTTTAACCTGTCCCAGATTTTGTCCCTTTGCTGCTCATTTCATGTATTATACCTCAATGGCAGAAAAAGACAATGCTACGGCTCAACACCCTTTCTACAGCAACCCTCTGTGTTCTGCATCATATTCGAGTGGAACCTATTGTTACAGCATATTAAATGGAGAGGCGGCACTTGTAGGCCATGTGGAAGGGAAGAGAGTATAACGGGGTACAATTTACACATGAGGAACAGTTTACATGTCTTGCTGCTGCAATAAAAACCCAAGGCTCCATAAGGAGAAAATTGACATGTACTCAATAAAAATTACATAATGACTATAGAGTCACAGAGTAATGTACATAAATGAAAGTATTTACCATGATGTGTACACACACACACACACACAAACTTATCTACAAACAGAGAACACACACACATGCACACTTACATACAAGTCCATAAAAACATCACATGAAAATGCCATTACATTTACAAAAACACATACACACACATCCACACTGATACTTTTATAATTCTTAAAAAAAAAAAAAAACTGACTTTTTTTTAAAATAAAATTTCCTACCCAACTCTAAAGAAAATATTGTGGGCCAGCACCCATACTCAGTGGCAGGCTTTACAAATTTTAAAAAAAAAAAAAAAATCAATGACTCCCTCTTATCTCACATCCATCCATCAGCCAATCCTACATCATCCCATGAGGAGCATAGGCAGCCAGGGCTAGGCAAATTGGTCCTGACATTTAAGGTGAGAGTGACCAGCCTCACTCATCCCTGAGTG
The DNA here is from genome assembly GCA_018397915.1 of Birgus latro. Taxonomy (NCBI): domain Eukaryota; kingdom Metazoa; phylum Arthropoda; class Malacostraca; order Decapoda; family Coenobitidae; genus Birgus; species Birgus latro. Next base: position 44,426 of record JAGKTI010003276.1, read on the forward strand.
GCATAGCGTGAGCACTAAACCCCAACCATCTCTTGGATATAAACCCTCATTGGCTCAATCCGACTGGAGCGCCATAATTACCCACTAAACCATCAGGTGCCATAATTTGGTTACATGGTTACCACCCAGTGTAGTAAATGGTTTCCTGGTGTACAGGAAACCATTTGGCTTGTCACTCAGTGTAGTCACCCATAGGCAGAAGGAAGAGGAAAGAATGGAGGAAAGAAAGACACAGAAGAGGGAGTGTTACTCGTAAGTCACCCGTAGCCCGAAAGACAAGGAAAGAATAAGGTAAAGAAAGACAGAGGAGGAAGGAAGGAAAGAAGGAAGGAGGAGAGGAAAGGGCAGACACCCAAAAGCAGCACTACATCAAGTGAGTGGATGGTTAGCACCCCCACTTATCACACACACACACACACACACACACACACACACACACACACAGTTTCAAAACATCTATCATGAAAAAATTGTGGGTTTTCAAAATGTCTAAAAAAAAATTCAATGGGCTTTCTGAAACACACCCTTTCAGAATCACCTCTTGGGGAGAAAAAAAAAAAATGGCAGGGATGGAGAGGGGTTTAAAATACAAGTCATGTCTACCATCATCTTCTGAAACATTGTTCAAACTCACCTCTGCCTCAAACCCCTTTAATCCAATGACAAAATATGTATGTTCTCATTACTTTCATGTGATTCTGTATGGCTTGGGAAGGGAAATCAGGCTGCAGAGGAGCTGATTACTATTTCCAAACCCTTCACTACAAACTGTTCTCTCCAATGTTAGCAAAATTGTCTGGTGGTACAGTTAATACAAATGCCCCTCACTGCTGGATTCATAGATGCTTGAATGAGATGTTGTGGACAAAGGTGCTAATGATCATGATGTTGCTCAGCCCAGGTCTGTCTGGTCAAGCAAATCCATCAATCACAGGTAAACAAATGTCTCTGCTGGCCTGTCCTATGTGTACAGTACCATACATACACAATGGAGGAATTTGGTGCCCCCTCACGGTGGACAGTGCCCCACTAGGGTTGAGCCAGAGTCCTTCCCATGGTGAGGTGCTGGGAAATATGGGGAGGTTTAGTTCCTAGGTGTACACTGCTGCTGCTTTGCTCCACACAAGGAACACTGTGGCCCACATGTAGGCTCCTCATCAGTGTAATAAAGATGCAAAATCACTCACAGATAGATGGTACCATGCACATTAGTCCAGTCCAGTATATCATATTCAGGCACCTATGAATCCAGTGATGAGACAGTGAGACAGGAGAGGTGAACAGATTTTTGTATTTCACTGTACAAGAGAAAAACCTAAAAATATACAGCACTGGATAATAGGGGTTAAGACACACCAAATCAGAGACCATCACCAGAATATTATATACAGTACTGCTTCTGGCAAGACTGATATGAATTCAACTTTGTGCAGCAGTTTAGTAAGGAATTACAAACTGGTTCTGGCAGGCTATAACACTCAGACCTTGTTAATTCAACCAAGGAGAATGGGCATAAAAAATATAAGAATAACAGTGCAGTAATAATAATAAATAATAATAATCCCTGAGGCTAGAAGAAACAAGGTATGACTGCAGATTCTGGAGGAAGAAAAAAAAAAGAAATCAAACCTTAACTTGAGTACATTCCAGCTTCCATACACTTGTAATAAGGAGGAGGGGGTTGGCTGGCTGGGTGGAGAGAGTCTGGGTAATATTCTAAGAGGCATGGAAGGCTTTGTAGCACCTCTTCCTTTGTTAGTTATTTTGCATATTACACCTTAACATTCCCTCACATGTTGATATTGTTTTAATGTCAACACTTCTTGCATCAGTTACATACAAGAGGATATCAAAGTGAAATGTGCAGAATATTACACTTTGATGTTCTCTTGTACATTACTTTCATGGTTTAAATACTGACAGACTGCATCAATAACAAATATGAAATATGGAGGGGGGGGGGAGACTGAGAAAGATGTGGAGGGATGAGATGGGGAGGTACAGTATAAAAATCAAGGCAGGTTTGAGCTAGAGGGTAGGCAGCCTAAAATGTAAATAGTGAGGTGTACTGTGCAGAACAAATCACCAAGGCAAAGATGTTAGGAAATCTCAAAAGCCGAGTCTTGGAATCCTTCCCTTTGTGGCAAGCAGAGTATGGCATCTCATCACTGCCATGGCAGTCCATCAACAAAGCTGATGAAAAGCAACACTACAAGGTGACCTGGAAAAAGCAACCTGTCACATAAAACTTTTCTTGATTTGACTTCCTATTCATTAATCTAGTGTTATCATATTCCCTGATTTTGTTATAGATTTTGTTACCATCAAAGCCTCTGCAAACAAACTCTCCCTCAAAGCATTCAAGAACAGTATTGCAATGTTCTTGAATGTGCTCAACAATGTAAAAGGTACCCTGGGATGGTCTGGTCATGTGGAGTGAATGGAGAAAGAGAGTGACTAGGAAAATGCATGTAAGGTAAAAGAAGGAAGGGAATGAGGGAGGGGGAGACCAGAGATGCTATGGAGGGATGATGTGGAGAGGTATATGAGTAATGGTAGTATAAGACAGGTATATGAGTGACGGCAGTGTGAGAAATGAATGATGGTAGTGTGAGCTGGTGACAGGGCTGCCTGATGGTGAAAAACAAGGTAACCTAGAGGCGAATCGTTCGTGGCCACCCTTTCCGAGACTAAGGCATCTGGCAATAGATAAACAGATAAAATGTATTAAGGAATGCCAATTGTGTAAAAGTACTGAGATGTTAACAAAATTATGAGCAAGGTTAGAAAATATGTTAAAAGTACTAAGAGATGGAGTGGAGAGGGGTGTGTGAGCTGGGAACAGGGCAGTTGGATGGTGTTGGACAGGGTGACATGGAGGTGATAGGTTTGTTGCCACCCCTTATGGGACTGAGGCATCTGGCAATAGATAGATAGATAGCCTAAAAGGTTAATGAAAAGCTAATGAGGTTTGGTCTATACTTAATGAAGATAATATGGAAATACTTAAATTTTTCTTCACATTTAGTACTGTGGTCCCTCACACATGACCCTGGCAATGAAAACTCATTCCCCCTGAATCCAGGATCATCTTTTAATTCTATTCTTGCTACTTTCACATGATTTTATTCAATTTAGGCAGGATCTCCTGTTGTGCTGAGGGTTGGGCACGTGGACAGGATGGAGAATGACAACTGGGTGTGGTGGGTAAGAGATGTGAATGTCGAGGGTAGAGCTGAGAAAGGCAGACCGAAAGAGACCTGGGATGAGGTCACAAAACATGATCTCAACGACTGGGCCTGATAGAACTGAGAGGCTGAGAGAGATCAAGCAGTGTGGACAGGTGCCATCAGGTGATCAAAGTCAATACATGCAGGCATGTTGGAACCTTCATAAATGAACAAGATATCAAAACCCAGTTGACCCATTCAAAAAACAGGGTTAATCATGGTTATATATAACCCCTCCAGTTAAAAAGGTCCATACAAAGACAAATAAAATCCTTAAGAGAAAAGCAGAATACAACACATTATCAGACTGAAGTGGTTAAGGTGTGAAATACTGTACACAAAATCATTTAAAAATTCACGTTTCTGGTTACCATCAACACAAGACAATTGAATGTGCAAAATACAGTACTCAGTATACACATATGACAAAAATAAACAAACAAATAAATAAAACACACTCCTCATGTTATCAGTGCAGGCAAGTATCACAGTTAGTCAAGGTTAAGTTCTCACATCATGAATTTTCATACATCTGTTGCTTTAAAAGAAGAGAAACTAGCACATCAACTTCACAGATTGAAGTGGAACTTTATCATCAGCAGCATCCTCATTATCACCATCATCATCCCGCCTTCTCTCACCCACACATGCAGTTAGGTAGGGTCGAGTGAACGAGGAAAAACAAAAACATGAGGAAGAACTGATCAGCAGTGTGCCCTGATGAAATAGGCCACACACATCCACTCACCATTCAAGCCCCTGGAATCATGAATCTACTTCATAGCCAATTTTCCTTAATTTGCGATGAACTTACAAGAAAAAATATGCTAAAAAAGAAAGACAATAAAGTTTCTGAAGAGTAGATCCTTTTTATATAGTGGCCTTTTTATTTATTTTTGGCAAATATGGGTGTAAAAAAGAAAGAAAAAAAGAGAGACTTTGTATTCAAATTCCACTGTAATCTAATAAGGTGATCTGCTAGTTTCTTCAAATTTACACAAGCAATTATATGTAAAAACTTTTGATATTTTGGGGCACATACCTGACATAACCTGTTATCCTTGGTGGGATAAGGGGCTTCACAACACCCATTCCTTTGTGACTTATTTTGCATTCAATTACACCTTGTCAACTATGTCAGTAATATCTCAATAGTCTGCACTGTAAATAATGTGTAATATACAGAATAAATTACTAAGGAAGAGGTATTATGAAACAGTTGCTGGAGAGGGCTGCCTTCATGTCATGGCACCAATATAACCAGGTGGCTCAAATGCTTGTTATACAAACATTGTTCAGCTGATTGCCTACACCCAAAAAGGAAGACGGCAAAATTCAGGAAAAGGGAAACATCAGCCTGCAGCCCACTGGGTTCACATCCAGATGAGCCTGGCAATACAACTACTACTACTACTACTATGATATCTCCAATCAGCATATGACCCACACAGGCAACTGCCTACACAAGAGAGCAAATCCACAAATATAGTACCAAATATACAGACTTCCCCAGACCCCATGAGTAAGACTTGAGATAGCACAGGAGTTTGCAACACCTGATGACACAATATCAAGAACTAACACTAACAACTATTATGAAAACTGAATGAGTCATGGTGTTAAGTCCATAAATTTTAAGTCATTCATGGAACACCAGTAATTATTCAGTGTTATCAGCCTGACTCCAAATCTTGCACTGTTCGGTAGTCTGCACTGATAAACAATGGTCAGACACTCCACAGCTTGCATCCAACATTGCAGTGTTGTCAGCAGTGATATGCAAAGGTCAGACATCATCGCACGCTTCAGAAATTATCACCAAAAACAGAGAACAAGTGTAAACTTTCACACATTCAGTTTTAATAACACTGCCCTAACACTTCATCATTTTTATTTTTTGGCTATATAATAATCCCTTCGCTTACTTTTCAAGACCTTAACCCTTTTAGTCACATACCATTTTGTTTCCTCTTATATTAGGCCACTACCAGACAACCTTATTCAGCTTTACACCAGATCTCTTGTAGACAATGGTATAACCTCTTCAGTTCAGGAAACCTTTCCTGACATGAATAAAACTGTCTGAAGATACCAAGAAGAGCAAGGTATACAATGCCTGTATTGTATTATTGTTGCTTAACCCAAGTCTGTCTGGCCAAGCAAACTGTCAACCACAGGTAAGCAACAGCTGCTGCAGGACTGTCATACAGGTAGAGCACAGTACATACACCATGAAAAAGATCCAGCATCCCCTTGTGGTAGAAAGTGCCTCATGAGGGTCAGACCAGGATCCTGTTTAAAGTGAGGTGCAGAGAAGTATGAGAATGTTTGACTCCAGGCTGGATGCTGCAGTCTCTCAAGCCAGGGTACGCAGCGCCACCATGTGTAGGCTCCTCGTCAGTGCCTTTCTTGTAGTGAGTGGAATAACCTCTCCTCTTTGAAAAACCTTTACTAATTTGAATAAAACTGAAGGTCGCAAGAATATAGTGAAAAATGCATCATTGTAATGAAAGGTTCACCAGAAAATATTTCAGACGAGGTTGGAACAAAATGATTATCATCATAATCCCTTGAACTGCAACTTTTTTGGTTGTTGTGTATTCTTGCTATCACCATACAATTTTATCCTGTCTGAGAGATTTTATGAACTGAGATTTGATGCATCTTTCGTTAATCCCTTGAACAGAAGTACTTCGTGTACCGAATAAAACAATCGGGAGGTACTATATTGAGTCATCACCACAACCACCACCACCATCCTGTCCTCTTCTTCCCATCCATAAAATGAGAGACTCAACTGATGCATACTCGCATGCTCATTATCATCACTCTCATTACAATCCTGACCTCTATTTCCCCACCCAACACATGAGGTCCAACTGATGTATAGTCATCATCAGCATCACCATTTTCACCTCTATCTTCACCCACAAAACAAGAAGCTCAACTGATGTATATACCAAATATGAACATTAAACCTACATACTGAAAAAAAATATGTATATATATATATATATAAATATATACGCAGAAACTTCACTTCACCGTGAAGATATGTATGCAAAATAACCACAGGAGAAATGAAAGGAGTGATGGTGAGTACTTTCTTATATTACATCTTCAGGCAGAGTGAGACAGAGACGTGAAGGGTAGAGGTCTTTTATGCACACCCACAGCCGGGAGTGGCACACAGAACAAAGGATGACAATAGGCAGCATCCTTAGGGATGCACCTGACAAAAAAGGGGGTGGGGGTAAATACTGCAGCTTAACTTAAAACCTAGAGGATTAATGCTAGGTGTGTCCCACACAGGTGTGACTACACTACCAGGAGACAACAAGGAACAATCAGTTATTAGTCTAGGGAATACTGCTTTAAAATTAATTCATTAAACAATTTATCAAACTTAAAATTACCATAGCTCATGTTTACATTCTTTTCATATGTGCCAGAAATTAGGCAAGATTATATTACATTTCTTTCATCAAGGCTTTTTGATCTTGCTAGAACCTTAGAGCCAGCCCAGTCAATATGGTGATCACTGGATGCTTTGTGCTGAAATAAACCACTACTCTGTTGGGCTGTCCTTACACTGTATTTATGTTGTGAGATTCTAGTTTCCAAATCTTTCCCAGTTTGTCCTATGTAAAATTTGTTACAGCTTTTACATGGGATTTTGTAAACAACGCCTGAATTACTGAAAGGGCTGTTTTTGATTAGGGTTTTTTTGA
>JAGKTI010003277.1:0-14370 GCA_018397915.1 Birgus latro
AAATGCATTCCAGAAATGCTTCCAATAATGGCAGGACTGCTGGGAGATGTGTGTGCAGTCCCAAGGAGACTACTTTGACAGGGATTAGGGTTTCAGACTGCCAGGTGAGTAATTCTATTTTTCCCGGCCAAAGATCGGATACTTTTTGAACAGCCTTTATAACCATCCATTCTCTAATCCTACGTCGCCCCACAGAGGAGCATAGGAGCCTGGGGCTAGGTAAGTTGGTCCTCACATTTAAGATGAGAATGGCTAGCCTCACTCATCCCTGAGTGGCATTACATGAGCAATAAACCCCAACCACCCCTTGGATATAAACCTTCTCCAGTTCAATCCGATTGGAGTGCTGTAATTACCCACTAAACCATCAGGTGCCAAAATTTGGTTATATGGTTACTGCCCAGTGTAGTAAATGGATATTATATCGTGGGCTATAGGCAGTCCATGACCTCACACACTGTGATTTCGTGTACTGTGAATACATAATCTTATAGGAAAAATAACATATGGGTGGGACCTCCTCAAGCTTTGATATTTTTTAACCTTAAGAGATATAAAAACAGGAAAATTTAAAAACATAAACTACAGATACAGCTAAAAAAACAAGAATATGGTCAATCACCTTAAAAACAGCAGACGACAGGCTTGATGGACTTCAATAGCAGGGGTTCCCAGGTGCGGCAACACAGAGTGCCCCCGCCCACCTCGATCACACCACGCATGTTTAACAGTTGCCAGTGTTGTATCATTCGAGGCTTTGACGAAAAAATTTACGGCCTGTCGAATGATGTATTTCTTCCACAATGCTGCAACAGTCATTATGGTGGGGGTTGCAGGTATGCCAGGTGATGCAGGTGAGTCAGGTGGGGCAGTGGAGGTGGAGGAGACGGTGGTGGGCGAGTCAGGGGAGACGGTGAGGGGAGGAGACGGCGGTGGGCGAGTCAGGGGAGACGGTGAGGGGAGGAGACGGCGGTGGGCGAGTCAGGGGAGACGGTGAGGGGAGGATTTTCCATCTCCTCCTCGCCACTGCTCACATTTTCGACAATTTCCTTCATCTCTTCTTGATTGTCTGTTTCATTCCTCATCTTGTTATAGATGTATTTGCAGTATAACAACTTGGCATTCACGAAATTACCATTATTCAAGTGAATCCGTATGTTATTATGGGAACTGGGTATGTATTCTAAATCACCGTTATTGCCGAAAACATTATTGTCGAAGTCATCATTGGCGAGATCTTACTGTAGATCCCTCTTGAGCACCTTCCCCACAGGCCTCTCAGTCACGGTGGGTGCGTCATGCAGGGAGGGGGATCGTGTAGTCTGGGAAAATAGCGATTTTGGGCCACTCCTTGTCTCTGTCTCATGTACTGTGGGCTAAACTCGTGCATTCAAAGTTTTAGGTCATTTGTGGTAGGTGGGGACGCTCACCATCCACTCACTCAGGTGTCTGCCCTTTCCTCTCCTCTGTCCTTCTTCCTTTCCATCCTCTTCTGTCATTCTTTCCTTCATTCTTTCCTTGTCCTTCAGCCTACGGGTGACTTTACACTCCCTCTTCTTTCCTCTTCCTCCTGCCTGTGGACAACTCTACACTGAGTGACGAGCCAAATGGTATCCTGTACACCAGGAAACCATTTACTATGCTACGTGGTAACCGTATAACCCAATTTTGGTGCCTGGTGGTTTAGTGGGTAATTATTGTGCTCCAATCGGACTGAGCCGGTGAAGGTTACAAGGGGTGGTTGGGGTTTATTGCTCATGTAATGCCTCTTAGGGATGAGTGAGGCTAGTCACTCTCATCTTGAATGTCAGGACCAACTTGCCTAGCCCTGGGCTCCTATGCTCCTCATGGGACAACGTAGGATTGGATGATGATGATGATTTTTGGTCACTCGTGTACTATGCGATCCGCGTACTGTGATCATACGTACTGTGTGAGCCCATTGTATATTTATGTAAATCATTCAGAAAGTAGTTAAAGTGCATGGGGCCAAGCCTATCAGTTTTGAAAGATTTTGATCCCCCCATCCCCTCCACTTCATCAAAGAATGTGAATGCTAAAACTGGACCACGTTTAGTTCAGCAACTTTACACACACAGGAAACCTATGGTAGTGGCCGAATCTATTGCTTTTCGTGATTACCAATCTCCCCCTTCCTCCTCAGTATCTCCATGAAAAATATCCGATACTGACACTCTTTTATGGCACTTTCAGATGAACCATCACTCCATATATCCAGATTTTATGGCACATTTCCATCAAACAGTTAATTTCACTCTCTCCACTGCACTCTATTACGTCTGTAAATTCCTCAATGCCTGATACCTTGCCATCCTTCAGCCTCTTCACATCTTCCAACTTTGTAAATTTGGGCATCACATGTTCCCCTTGTGGACCACCAAATCTAATCATTTCACTCTCATTACTCCAGTTCATCAGTTTTTCTAAAGAGTTTTTCCAGTAGCTCCCACCCTACCTCCCACTAGCCATCACTCTCTGTTCTCTTCTCTTATATTTTCACACTCATCCCTACATATTTATACCTGTTTCCAAAATAGTTTCCCATTTTCTCAAGTTTACATCCATTTGTTCTCCAGATTTTGATTTCCATTTTCATTTTTCTTCTTTTGTTTAACATCATCATCATCATCTAATCCTCCGTTGCTCCATGAGGAGTGTAGGAGCCTGGGGCTAGGCAAGTTGGTCCTGGTATTTAAGATGAGAGTGACCATCCTCACTTATCCCTAAGTGGCATTACATGAGCAATAAACTCCATTCCTTGGATATAAACCTGCACCGCCTCAATCCGACTGGAGCGCCATAATTACCCACTAAACAACCTGGAGCCATAATTTGGCTATGTGGTTACCACCCAATGTAGTAAATGGTTTCCTAGTGTACAGGAAACCATTTGGCTTGTCACTCATTGTAGAGTCACCCATAGGCAGAAGGAAGAGGAAAGAATGAAGAAAAGAAAGATGAGGAAGGAAGGAAGAGAGGAAAGGGCAGACACCCAACAGCAACACTACATCGAATGAGTGGATGGTGAGTGCCCCCACCTACCACTAAACTAAATATGTCATACTCCAGTATAATCCCTCTTCCCCCCCCCATATTAATGCTTTTCTTGGAACCATTCCTAACAACCTTTTCCTTTTTTCTTACACTGCTTTTTCAACCACTATATCCCATCATCAAACCTGCAACACCAAACTGATTTAGCTTTCTTAACCAAATCTGCTAACCCTAATTCTCTCCCTACCTTCAATTCATATTCACCAGCCAGATTTTTCTGTTTTTATACTTTATCTTCTTATTCTGAGTACTCTTATCACCTGTTCTACTTCATGCCCCTCTCAGTTTCATGCTGTTTACTACACACATATGATCAGATGGAACCCTGCAATATTTCTTACAACTCTCTTATCAGTAACACCCAAATATCATCTCAGATGCATATTCAGTGATCCCTTGATTATAGTTGTTTTCATTATCGCTGCTAGATGAAAATCTGCTCTCCAGCTGTCAATGTGCATTTTTGGGCTAAAGAAATTTCATTACATATTGCACACCTCAGCTGGTTTCTGCCGACAATGATTGTGTAAAATCTGTGGCTTCTGATGGCTCTGATGGAGTTAATCAAAGATAAGGCCCTACTCAAAGAGTTATTCCCAGGTGATGGAAACCACTAACTCTCCACCCCCTAGCCACAGAACCCCTTGCCTCAAGCCCATCTCAGGTCTCTGTATGGTACATGTGCTTCCTTATTTTGGCCCTTTCATAATTTTCTGTTACCTTAACCAGGCCTATGTGTGTTTCTGATACTTACCATAACAGTACAGATGTAGAGGTATTTAGTGGGTCTAAATTGTTTTAAAAGGGAAAATTTGGGTTCACAAGTGGGGTGCTCACTATCGATAAGGATAAATCCCATAGGTTCTGAACTTTCGTTATTGTGCAGTTTCATTACCGTGTACTAGACGCAGTACCAATTGTGCGATAACCAAGGGATCGCTGTACTTTTTATTATTATTCTTTCAACAGTCTCTCTACCCCATTTATATATTTATGCTTTTGAAGGCTTTGGCCTTATTTTATTTTATTTTATTTTTTTATATGCTAGGAAGAAGGAACCAAAGGTTAGGAGCCTGCAAACTGTTCCTTCCAAGAAAAAAACAAAAACAACACAAGAGAAAGCCAAAATTCAAGACCTGAACATTTCGAGATGCCTGGACACACTGCGTTTGAAAGACGAGATCATAGGAAGTACGAAATACAGACAGAGGGAGACAGTTCCAGAGTTGACCTGTTGCATAAATGAAGGACTGGGAATAATGGTTAAGTCTTGCATTAGAGAGCTGGACAGAAAAGGGATGAGAGTTTGTTGCCGGATGGGTGCTACACGCCCGTCGTAGAGGTGGAGGGATCCAAGCAGACAGTTCAGACGAGCAGTGACCATTGAAGAAGCAATAGAAAGAGATAATGATGCAACAGTGTGGCGAAGAGACAGAGGTAGAGTAAGAGGAGGAGAGTTAATGAGACGAAAAGCCTTTGACTCCACCCTATTGAGAAGAGCTGTATGTGGGGAGCCTCCCCACACGAGAGTTGTACTCCATACAGGGACGAATAAAACCCGTGTATATAGTCAACAACTGTGCAGGGGTAAAGAAGGTACAGAGTCGGCTTAACACACCTAATCTCATGGAAGCAGATTTTACATGGGATGTAATATGATCTTTCCAAGATAAGTCTTGAGTGAATGAAATCCCAAGCATGTTCAACGATGACGCAGGATTAACACGCCCAGTCCCGACCGATTTTTTATGAAACACACCCTCAGAACCCGACCGATTTTCAACTTTTTTTTTTTTTTTCAAACCTCTGCTTTTGGTGAGAAACATCGAAAATTGATAGGGAAATCGCCCTCCTGAGCTTAAAAATGTTGATACAGGTGTCATTCAGCCTTATGTTTTCCTTCTTTTTCAGGGTACCTGGCTAAAGAAACGAACTATGGAAGGGTTAACTAATTCAAGCCACTTTAAATTACATATTTATTTATTTATTTGGAACGAATTTATGTGTAGTACAAGTCAATATTGGTTTTCACACACTAACATAGGCGATAAAAGCATTGTTCACTCACCCAAAACCCCAGGATATGGCACCTTCCTTTACGACATTACCACCTCATCATTTCTGTTTGTTTCTACCTCTAGCTTCTTTGTTTCTTTGTCCTCCACCTCAGGAATTACCTTCACCGTGAATTTCGTCATTGGAGAGATCGTGAGGCAACATTTCTTTATTGGCCAGGTTACTGCTAACAGGTGAATTGCCCAGTGTGGGGGGGGGGGTCAGGTGGGGCCAGGCAGTATCCCTGCTTGACAGCAGGTAGAGGAAGGTCTCCCACATGTGCCTACCAAAAATCACCCCCGAATGTTGAAAAATGTGCACACAATAGGCGTTGCACTTGAGTGATGTACGATGCACGTCAGTGGGTCTGTCCGCGGAAAAAAGTAGTGACGTGCATAGTACATCGGTGGGGCTCGGCGGGTTAAGCTGGATATTATTAAACATTAGTGGGTACTCCTGTGGAAGAATGTGTTGATAGGTGTAAGAACTGAGTCTTTGATGGATTGAACATTATTTTTACCCCAGTCAAGTCAGAGATACGAGCCAAGTCAGACATTAGGTGTGCCACAGCCTCAACCCTTGATTGTTGAAGTAACTGCTGAGATGGACGTTGTGGAGGTGAAGGGTGGAGTCATCAGCATACAAGTGGATAGGGTTAGATGTACAGCTTAGAAGGTCATTTATGCATAAAAGGAAGAGAGTTGGTGATAAGACAGAGCCCTGAGGAGCACAACTGCTGACAGATCAAGAAGAACGGTGACCGTCTACGACAGCAGCTATAGAACGACCGGAAAGGAAGCTAGAGATGAAGGCACAGATAGAAGGATAGAAACTATAAGAGGGCAGTTTGGAAATTAAAGATTTATGCCAGACTCAATCGAAAGCCTTTGAGATGTCAAGTGCAATGGCAAAGCTTTCGCCAGAGTCCCGGAAAGAGGATGACCAGGAGTCTGAAAGGCAAGTGAGAAGATCGCCAGTAGGGCGAGTCTCTGAGGGAACCCATACTGACGATCAGGAAGAAGGTTGTGATAGGAAAGATGCTTTAAAGTTTTTCTATTAAGAATTGACTCGAAAACTTTTGAGACACAGGATGTTAAATCAATTCGACAATAGTTAGATGGTTGGGAATGGTCACCCCTCTTTGGGACTGGCTGAATGAGAGCAAACTTCCAGCAAAAGAAGGGAAGGTACAAGTTGACAGACAAAGGTGAAAGAGTTCACCTAGGCAGGGTGGAAGCACAGAAGCACAGTTCTTGAGGACAACAGGAGGGACTCCATCAGGCCCATATGCCTTGTTAGTATTGAGGCCATTGATGGCAGAAAATACATCAGCTGAAGAAATTTTAATGTCAGCCATGAGGAAGGCAGAGGGGAGAAGTGATGGAGGAACAGCACTGGAATCATAAGGTGGAATGGGAGGAGAAAGTCTGAGTGAAGAGATCTGCTTTATCAGTAGAAGAAATAGCTACAGAGCCATCAGAGTGGAAAAGAGGAGGGAAGGATGATGAGGTAAAGTTGTTAGAAAGGTTTTTGGCAAGGTGCCAGAAGGAATGGGAAGAATTCGAGTTGGAGAGTTGAAAGCATTTCACTCATTCATTCATTCATTATCCAATCCTATGTTGCCCCAGAGAGCAGCATAGGAGCCTGAAGCTATGCAAGTATGGATGAAATTATTTTTAGCAGAGCAAAGAACAGACTTAGCACAATCCCGGGCAGAAACATAAAAATAAATGAGATTCAGGAGTAGGTTGGCTCCGGTACCTTTTATAGGCCCTCTCCTTGTTGCGGATAGCACGAGAACAAGCGTGATTAAACCAAGGCTTTCTCGCATTAGTCAAAGGATATAAGAAAGGAATGTATGTTTCCATGCCCGACAGAATAACCTCCGTAATGCGCAAGGCACACTCAGATGGCTCCCAGCCATGGAAGCAATAATCATCCCAGGGAAAATCAAAGAAGTACTGCCTAAGAGCCTCCCAATCTGCAGCTCCAAAGTGCCACAGGCGACGTTTCTTTGGAGGGTCCATGGGCCGTACCGGAGCGATAGGTAATAACATTATGATCAGAGGAACCCAACGGAGAGAAAATAACAATGTAAGCAAAAGGATTAGTCGTTAGGAAGAGGTCCAGTATGTTTGAACTCTCTCCAAGGCAGTCAGGGATATGGGTAGGGTGCCGTACAAGCTGCACTAGGTCATTAAGGATAGAAAAGATGTAAGCTAGTTCACCAGGTGGATCAGTGAAAAGAGAGGAGAGCCAAAGGTGGTGGTGAACAGTGAAATATCCTAGAATGGAGATTTCAGAGAAAGGAGACATGGATAAAATGTGTTCCATTGTAGAAGTAAGATAGTCAAAGAATTTCTGATAGTCAGTAGAATTAGGAGATAAGTAAACAGCGCAGATATATTTAATCAGAAAGTGACAGGAGAGCTGAAGCCAGAGAGCAGAGAATTCAGAAGAATCAAGTTCAGGAACACGAGAGCAAGACAGGTCGTTGCGTACATATACACAATAGCCACCTTTGGCTTTGAAATGAGTATAGAGAAAGTAGGAGGATACAGAAAAAGGTTTGCTGTCAGCTGCCTCAGACAACTGAGTCTCAGTAAGGAAGAGAAGGTCTTTTTTCTGCTCTAAATGATAATTAACAATAATACTGGGTACCACATAGCCCCAGCACCACCAATGTGCCCTTACTATTCCCAGCCTTACCCAGGGCCTTAGGCACGAATTACTGAATTTGTCTTTTCCCTGGCAAGCACCCATCCAAGATCAATGAGTCCAGCCAGACCCAGTGAACAGACTGTTGTTGTGGAGATATGTATGCCTGTGTAAATGTGACTAACTGGGTAAAAGTAGCTGAATTTCTCACCTTGGAATATTGTTCAAAGTCTGCTACCCAGCTTTTGGCCCCATACAACTCCAATGGTAGTACCAGTGCTTCCCAAAGACAGTGGTACTGATAACCATCCACCTCCTACCTATGAAAAAAATAACAAGGACTGCTAAAAAAGGCAGAGCTTGCTATTTAGTATTTATTTAAGAAAGCTACAAAGACTAGAAAAATACACATCATACACTGTTATAATATTGGGAGGCATGAAACATATAACAACTGTATTGTGTGATATTAAATAAACCTTGCAGATTAGGTAACTGTAAACTGTAGATCACCATCCGAATCAACCCTGGCATGTCATATTCCTCATCCTTATCCTTATTATTTTTTCTTTCTTGAGTCAGTTTTCCTCTCATGAATTTCTTTTCTAGCTTCATAGTAATTTAGTTCAGATATTTATCCATATATTCCACATAACTGGTGAAATATAATTTTCAGTATCTCCTGTTAATCTTTTAACTGTTATGGGTCCACCATAATCCATGTTTACGCTACTACAAATTTAGTTTTAATAAGTTAAGAGAAACCCTAGTATACTGTACTTAGAGGGTTAATTCCTTGTTTGCAGTATGTAGGCAACTTTAATATGGCAATTCTTCATATATGTGGAAAGATAGTGCTGATTTTTTTTTTTTTTTTTATATATATAGTTTAATGACATTATTTTTGCCTCAGTGGTCTGTACTAGCCACTTTATTCTTATGACACACAATTTATTCATACCATCACCAAACATGCTTCTCCAGCTTAGGAGAAATTTCTTGTAATGAAAGGGTAAATGATGGCTACATCAAATTCCTCAGTTTGAAAAGTCTCTCCTAAACTGAATAATATCATCTATTGATAGTAAGCCAGGAAACCATTTACAACGCTGGGTGGTAACCATATAACCAAACCATACGTGCTCCCTACGTGTCAGCAAGTGGGTTGGTGGAGGGTTAGTGCCCCTCCCTGTAAAACAAATAACTCAAAGTCAAATGGCCACCCCTTATGGGATTATGGCATCTGGCAATAGATAGACAGATAGCAAGAATAGCATAAAAAATACAGTTACGCTAATAATAATGGGTTAAATCACTACTTTTCCATACATAAAGACCTTGAGATGATGAAGAGTTAACTGGCTTTCACTCCTCCACAGGCAGTTACTTTGTCTGACTTTTGAAGTTGGTGTGTTGCATTGGTACAGTGTATAGTAGTGTTGGCGTGTGGATGTACTGACCACACCAACATTCCCATTACCTCAACTGCAACACTCCCATCACATCACTGCAAAACAATATTTCATATATGGCACTTCTATACACAATGAATAAATCTTGAACACACATCACTCCTTTAAGTACAACAGCATACATACCATCCATCATCCAATCCATGTTGCCCCACAGAGGAGTGTAGGAATCTGGGGCTAGGCAAGTTGGTCCTGACATTTAAGATGAGAGTGACCAGCCTCACTCATCCCTGAGTGGCATTATGTGAGCAATAAACCCCAACCTCTCCTTGGATATAAACCTTCACTGGCACAAACTGAATGGAGAGCCGTAATTACCCACTAAACCACCAGGCGCCAAAATTTGGTTATATGGTTACCATCCAGTGTAGTAAATGGTTTCCTGGTGTACAGGAAACCATCTGGCCTGTCACTCAGTGTAGAGTTATCCACAGGCAGAAGGACAAGGAAAGAATGAAGGAAAGAAAGACAGAAGAGGGAGTGTAAAGTCACCCATAAGCAGAAGGACAAGGAAAGAATGAAGGAAAGAGAGACAGAAGAAGACTGAAGGAAAGAAGGATGGAGGAGAGGAAAGCGTAGACACCCGAGAGCAGCACTACATTGAGTGAGTGGATGGTGAGCACCCCCACCTACCACAATTTGTTGTGAAAAAAATACATTGTGTGAGTACTGTATATATGTCAGTGAGTAAATGAATACATTACTGAATGATAAAGAATGGTGTTTTATATCCTTTATTTATTTATTTTTTCATTCATTAGGAAGATAATTAATTCATTTGTAACATATATCAGTTTCATAGCAATACAGTTAAAAATGAGGACAGGGGAATGAAATGATTGTAATAATTTTTTGATGCTGCACAAATCACTGAGTGAGGAATGTTGGGAGCGTGAGGTCTGGGCAGTGAGAATGAAATGATAGGAAACAGTTCACTCACAGCGGCCAGGCATGATGAACGACTATTGTTATTCTGTATGTCATAAAAAATTTTCTAGTATAGATAGAAGTGTCATTTATTTACAAAATGGATCGCAGATAAATGCTCTACAATATTCTATAATCACTGCCAAAATGTTTATATGTCTATAAGTAAATGAGCATTGAATATAAGTAATAAGTGAATGATACAATATGGTAATTCCTTCTCTTTTTTAGATTTTTTTCATTCATTAGGAAGATCATTCATTAATTTGTAACATAATCCAGTTTCAAAACAATACAATTATAATAAGGGCAGGGGAATAAAATGATTGAAATCAGTTTTTGATACAGCACAAATCGCTGAGTGAGGAGTGTGGGAAACGTGAGGTTTGGGATGGCGAGAGACTGTCACTCAGTACTTGGAAGTGGTTGGACTCAGGTGGTGTCGAAAGAGTGCAAGATGGTTAACTTGTATATAGCAGCCTTATAATGTAACTGTTCCCATTTAGTGTGTGCCTATTAGCTGAAATGTTTGACTGATCTTGTCTGAGTAAGTTTGTAAGTGTTTCTAGTTGGGTTGAGTGCTGCTGTGCAACTGTTTATTCATCCATCCATCCATCATCCAATCCTATGTCGCCCCACAGAGGAGCTTTTTTATTATATACAGTATAAAAACCTAGTTTTATGATGTGCTTTGCAAAGATCTTTTACAGGTATATAGAGTAAGATTATATGTCCAGGTTTCCTTTCACATTCCCTTCAGATATCATTTGGCTTTGATTTTGACCTTTAGAGGCAGAGATCTTCCTGCATGGTCTGTAACTGGCCTTGAACGAAAATTTGACAAAAATCCTCTACTAGCATTGTGTTCTGCCTTCCATATTTCTCATTCCTCCCTAAACTACAGACAACAGCCTTCCTTCTCATAATCTTTTGTTGTATGCTTCATATTGCTATCATAAAAAATAGTTATTGTAATGTCTTTCACTGCCATGGCTCATGGCAATACTGTATTGTATATGGGTACTGTAGTCTCCATCTTTTGGCTATGATCAGAATGTGTAGGCCTTGTTCCTCTATCTCCCATGAATAACTGTAAATTGAACAAGTTATATATGTAAATAATCATAAACAGCCAGTCTCATATTACTCATGCAAGATGTAGGGAGCCAAGGCTAGCCAACCATAGTCTGGACCAATTAGCAAAGTCACAATCCTGTGGAAACTGTAATTTTGTATGATCACATGGCCTCCACGTGTCTCTTGAAGATTGGAAATTTGTGATCAAAGAACATTATATTTAGTCTACCTGATGTCTCACATCATTAGACTACCAGGTTTATACCGTATATACAAAAATGAATTTGATGTAAATATAGATTTACTTACTGTTATTGGCTTCCTGCACCACCAACTGGACTGCCAGATATTAATTTGCCATTTTGCCACTGGCCTTAAAATTTAATTGGCTTGGGAGCTTTGATATTGAGGCTCTGAATGTCCTCACTCAGATCCTCTCCCATGGGTGCCCTGGAGTAAAAAAGAAAATTGTGGTACGGACAGTCAGCACACTATCATTATCATCATTATCTTCATCATTCACACTCAATTTCCTAATACTGTAATTTAATAGTGTGCACTGGACACAGGACAGCGCAAATGAAAAACAAACATAATTAGCTATTATCAGCATAAAGCCCAGTGACATAAGCCACACATCCATTCATCCACACATTCATTACTGTATTTGTCTTACAGTAAATACAAACATCTCCAAACCATGGGGTTGGTGCTGGAAAGGTACATCACGTGGTGGCACCGATATGTGGTTCAAGTGCCCAGTTTTACAAACATCTCTCAACCTCTTCCCTTTTCCCCAAAGGGACAATGCTGGACTGCTGGGGGATGGCGACTTCAGTCTGCAGTCAGCTGGGTTCACATTCCAGATAAACTGGGGACTATAAACTACCTGTACTGTACAGTGATCCCATGGTTATCACACACTTGGTTATAGCAGTTTTCGATATCACTGCTGGATGAAAATCTCCTCTCCTACTGTTATCGAACATTTTTTGGCTAAAAAACTGTTATCATGCGCTTAAGCTAGTTTCTGCTGATAATGATGGTGCAAAACCTGTGGTTTCTGACGGCTCTGAGGGATTCAAAGAGGCACTACTCAAGGAGTTAATCCCAAATGGCTGACACTACTAGGGGGTGGCAAATTACTCCAAGCCTCAGAACCTCTCACCTTAAGCCCATCTCAGGTCTATAAATGGTAGGTGTGTTTCACCGTCCCCTTGTTCCCCAATTAGGTTAACTTTCAAAGATCTGGGGAAACGTATAACGGAGGTTTATTTACAGGAGAAACTTTACAAATATACTTCGTACGCTGGCTCACCCCCAACTCACTCTGTGCGAGCAGCAGGGCATGGGAACCCCAGCTTAGTTCAGCAGTTCAAGGAATTTGCTGAACTGTACTGGTTACATACATAGGTTTAGGTATTATTAAGTATGACTATATGATTACAATAATATAGTATGGGTACAATATTCCCCTGTTTAATTGAAATGATGTCCCCTGACACAATGAAACAAACAACATAGTAGTTCCTTTATATAACTATTGAGGGGGGGGGGGGGTTACTAGGCATATAAGTACTTGGGTTGATAATTATTATATGGTAGAGTTATGCTGTAGGAGTTGTAGGAAGGAATACAGTACATGGCCATGTGAATTAAGAAATGTAGTAACATGGAAACAGAATAATAATGTGTATATATATAAATAGAATAATAATGTGTATTGTTTCCTTTTGTTTCATTTTTGAAGGCTCCAACATGCTTGCATGTGTCGGCTTTGGTCACCTAATGGTGGCTCTCCATGCTGCTCGATCTATGGCAGCCTCCCTGTTCAGTCCCTTAACTCACACCTAATGACCTTGTCCCATGTCTTCCTCAGTCTACCTCTCCCAACCCCTCCCCCCATATTAACACTCCTCACCTTCCATACCCAATTATCATCCTCCATCCTCTCCACATGCCCAAACCATCTCAGTCTAACTCACCTCATCACGACACCAATACACTCCAGTTCCATCCTACCTCTCAACTCTTCCATTGTAAACTCAGCCCCCCCAGGCCTTGCACGCAGGGACGCATTGCACATCCACCAAATAATTGTCATTTCTGTACATCTGAGCCTGCGAATATCCTCTTCCTTTACTGCCCAGGTCTCACTACCATACAGCATTACTAACACATGCTGCATACAAAGACCCCTTAGCATGTAGGGACAGTCCTCTCAATGTCAGGAGAGGCAACAGCTCCCTGAACTTCCTCCAACCACTTCTCACCCTAGCAACCGAGCTAGCTCCAGCCCCACCTCCAGCACATAACATGACTCCCAAATAAAAAAACTCTTCCACAAACTCAAGAGACTCACCAGCAAGTTCAATCCTTTCACGCCTAACAATCTCCACCTGCTCTCCCAGACACACTGCACACATAAAATCAGCATTATCTCGCAGTCTACCTCTAATACCACTACATCTCTAGTGCACCCATTTATCACAAACACTGCACAAGATACAATTACTTCCCACACCTCTGTGGCAAATTCCACACGGCCACTCTCCCTCTTCTTTGTACCACCACCAACCCTAGATATCATCACTTTTGTTTTATCTGCATTTACCCTTAAGCCCTTGTGCCCCATACCATCTCTCCACTTCCTAAACCTTTCCTTTGCCTCCCTTTCATTCTCTGTAATCAACACCAAATCATCAGCATACAACATCTCCCACAGGAGTCCATCTCTGAAGTCAAGTGAGAGGGCTTCAAGTACCAAGATAAACAACAAGGGAATCAAAACTGACCCCTGATGCACACAACCATTCATGGAAAACTCATCACTCAAATCTCCATTCACTCTTACCTAGGTGCAAGCACCCACATACATGGCCATAACCACCCTAACCAGCCACTCTTCCAACCCAAGCTTTCTCATTGCCCACTTCACCACCTATCTAGGGACTGTCAAAGGCCTTTTCCAAATCACCAAAAACAAAATACAATTCCCTTTTCTTTCCGATATATTTTTCCTGAAGCTGTCGAACAATGAATATGGCATCAGTGGTCCCCCTGCCTGGCATAAACCCAAACTGCATCTCATCAATATTCCCTCTTT
>JAGKTI010003277.1:29336-55135 GCA_018397915.1 Birgus latro
GTGTGTGTGTGTGTGTGTGTGTGTGTGTGTGTGTGTGTGTGTGTGTGTGTGTGTGTGTGTGTACTGTCTGTCTATAGATGTTATCTGACATTATTATGCACTGTTATTCACCATACATGAGGAGACTAATTACAGGCTGCTTCTACATCCTATGGAGGCTGAACGATTTCTATTGCGATTCTGATCTCATGCAGTCTGCGTTCCATCTTCCTTACATAATAGTGCACCATACAGACCGTTAGAATGAAGCTTATGAAAGAGATGGCCACTGAGGGAAACACAAATGTTGGATGTACCCATGAACAGCTGAAGGCCATAGAAAACTGATCCATAATAAGTCGCTTTCGTTTAGAAACTTTAGCATACGCAAGTTTGCAGAGGTGATGGAAATATTACCAAATGGTAGGGTAGAAGTCATGTTGATTGGCTGGAAGATGTCATAAGTGTGACTGCGTACAGCCTGGTGATAATGAGTCGCGTAGGTGATGACAGACTCAGATATGACTGTACTATAGTCAGGTGTCTTACAGAGACACTAGTAGGCACTGAATGAACAGAAGAACCAGAACACATGATGGTAAGAGATGGCAACAGTGAAGAAGTACTGGACGTGGTTCAGATGGGCATGATGCACTGAAAATTCTGGAGCCAGAACAAAGGAACAGGCAGAGTGTACAGAATGGTCTAAGGCAGACTCGCAGGGTGCAGAGCTACTAGGGAAAATAACCAGAAGGTAAGCAGCACAAAGATGTGACGTAGGGGTAAAGAAAGAACATTTCTCAAGATCTGTGGAAGAGATGAAAGCAATGGAAAGATGATCATGGGACAGGAGGAAATATTCTGAGAGAACAGATGCTTCAAATAAGGACTTATTGAACCAGAAAGGAAAAGGAATTATTTGGAAGAGGTTAAAGGTGATGGAAGAATGTAGAGGAATATGAACCACGATGTCCTTAGCACGGAGGGTGGCCTCAAAAACTGGATAGTAGAATTCTAGAGAGGAAAAAGAAAGCACTGGAGACAAATTGAATGCAGAGTGAGCCATTCTAATACAGAATGAAGAGCAGAGATAGGTACTAAGACCGCAGTGACATGTCCACCAACAGCATCAACTGGGATACGAACCAAGCTAGAGACTTCAGAGAGAAGAGAGTCTATAGATAGTTGGAGATTGTACACACGGAGTTTTAGATAGAGGAGCTGAGAAACAATGTTAATTTTAGAAATTTGTTGCTTTAGAATTCCTGTGAAGTTGTTCAGAGTGTAAGTAACTTCATTAGGTGGGCTGTAATCTACTGCAACATAGTGTGTTGTACTTTTATGACTCACCTTTGAGATTCAAGGGCCGTGACCAAGTGAGCTAGGTCAGACTTGAAACCAGAGAGGTCACGAGCTGTAGCCACGCCAAATAAGCCACTAAGAATTTCACCTCCAAACAGAGAGACCTCGTTTCACACGTGAACGACCTACGGATGCCTGACTGGAAAATGTGACATTCAGCTGAAAGAACCTGCCAATGATGCATTCCAACTGCCAAGAAATTGGGAGACAAAGAGGGTACCAAAACTGATCCAGGTTGTGTTTCCCCACGATGGCTGACAGTTGGGTCTTGATTTCGTCCAATTGGAGTGCGAAGTGAGGTAGGGCGATGACTATGTCTGCCAGGGGCTCAAGACTGTAAAGCAGGGAGACTACATCCTCTACCATCATTACCTCGCCTCCTAAGCCGACCAAGACCCCAGGACGTACTCCACCATGGTCCTTACTCAACATGGACCCTATGAGGGTCAGCACTCGCAGCAGGTAGACCACTAACATCTTACCTAGAAAATAAGTTTGAATTAATGGAAGAGGTCATGGAGATGTTTATGTGTGGAACGCAACTTGGTTTGATGTTGACTGGTTGAAGAATGAGGAGATGTGGGTGATAAAGGCACAAAGTGAGGAATAGGTGGAGAAGAAAAAGTAGTGGTAGGTTGTGCAAATGACTTCCAACACCAGGCCTCGAGTTGCACGCTTTAGATCGTCTGCATGCACCCATTTGGTATCTTTAGTTGACAATTCCTGTATTTGAAACTTGTTACCCTGTTGAGTTATCACATGGTGGGGGCCTGTAAATTTGTCATCCAATTTAGAGGTGCGCATAAACAAACGAGCAAATACCGTACTAGATCTCCAATGTTGATACTGATAAGTGAGGCAGTCTTATGCTGGTGTCCTCCTGAGATGAAGCCAGATTTACTTTTATATATTGATGGATTTTCTGGAAGGCTGCCATTTTCACCTTCACATAGTCATCTATGTTATAGATGGGATCTGGCCTCGATGATAAGACAGAACAGAGTAGGTCTTTATCGAATCCAAATAAGACAAAGAAGGGAGATTTGCCAATGGATGCACTGATGGAACTATTTATAGAAGTTGCAACTTGGGGCATCCATTCATCCCAGAAAGCACTATGTGACCCTAGATGTCTGAGACACTCCAAAACCTTTTGGTTCTGGCACTCTATGAGGCCATTTGAAGCTGGATGGTTAGGGACAACATTGCATTTGTTGATTTTGTACTGTTTACAAATTTCATCTAGGAGACTACTGTTAAACTTGGTGCCATTACGGTACTATTACCTGTAATAACTGTGCTTAGTGTAGTAAATGGGCAAACTGCCTGGTCGATGAAGGCACGCACGACACTCTTCACGGTCTTATCTGAAAGGGGCACTAGTACACAGTAGCGTGAGAAGTGGTCGACTGCTACAAATAAATACTCAGCGCCTGATTCTGTATGAGGGAGTTTTAGAAGGCCAATAAAGACAGTTTCCCACGGACGTGACGGGATTGGGTATTGAAAGAGCAGTGCAGGTAACCTGGCTGATCCTTTGTGGCAGTGGCACGAAATACAAGAGTCACAGTGTAATCTCGACACATAATTGGCCAATAGTATCTGAGACGTGCTTGTCTCAAGCATCGATCTTTACTCGGATGGGATGCGTGAGGTGTATCATTAACTATTTGAAGTACCGCAGATATTAGATCTGTAGGGACAACAAGTTGGTGTACTTCCCTATTGGGCAATTCCTTCCCTGTACGTAATGTTTTCCTGGCACAGTAGGTGCACAGTAGGTAAGGTCGAGTTATCTCCCGATTCCAGGAAATAAATTACTTTGGACCATACAGGGTCCTTGTGCTAATAATTTTGAACAACCTCGGGTGTTAATGTGGTGTTCTCAGTTTTGTTTGGCTGCACTGATGTGACAGCCGCTGCTACATTGCATTAAAGTGCATCCGCGACTACATTTTCCTGGTACATACTGAAAAGTTGGATTGAAGTCCTGGATGGTGACTGACTATCTAGCTAGCCAACCTGTGAGGTTTCATCCCTTAAACAAATCACATACAGGGAGGTGGTCTGTCTGGATATGCACTGGGTAACCTTATACTATATCTCTGAACTTGCAGGTGAGTCTCTTGAGTGTGTGGAGGAGTTTTGTTATTTGGGAGACATGTTATGTGCCGGAGGTGGGGCTGGAGTTAGCTCGGTTGCTAGAGTGAGAAGTGGTTGGAAGAAGTTCAGGGAGCTGTTGCCTCTCCTGACATTGAGAGGACTCTCCTTACGTGCTAAGGGGTCTTTGTATGCAGCATGTGTTAGGAGTGTGATGCTGTATGGTAGTGAGACCTGGGCAGTAAAGGAAGAAGATATTCGCAGGTTTAAACGTACAGAAATGACAATGATTAGGTGGATGTGCAGTGCGTCCCTGCGTGCAAGGCCTGGGGGGGCCAGGTTTACGATAGAAGAGTTGAGAGGTAGGATGGGACTGGAGTGTATTGGTGTTGTGATGAGGAGAGGTAGGCTGAGGTGGTTTGGACATGTGGAGAGGATGGGGGATGATAATTGGGTACAGAGGGTGAGAAGTGTTAATATTGGGGGAGGGGTTGGGAGGGGTAGACCGAGAAAGACATGGGACGAGGTCATTAAATGTGACTTAAGGGTTAAGGGACTGAATAGGGAGGCTGCCAGAGATCGAGCAGCATGGAGAGCCGCCATTAGGTGACCAAGGCCGACACATGCAAGCATGTTGGAGCCTTCAAAAACGAAACGAAACGAAACGAACGTTTCAAGGACCAGACCACTGCCAAAGCTTCCAGATCTGTAGCACTGTAATTACATTCATAGGGATTGAGGGAGCGACTAGCATACGCTATTACATGCTTCCTTGATGCTTGATCTAGTTACAACAAAACTGCACCAAGTCCTGTGACTGAGGCATCCATGCACAGAAGAAAGGGTTTTGTATAATCAGGAAATGCTAAAACTGGGGCATTTACAAGGGCTGTTTTGAGTGCTCTGAAGGCTTGTGACTGATCTTTAGTCCAAATGAAAGGTACATATTTCTTTAGTGAGTGAGTCAGAGGAGTGGCGATCTGTGCATATCCTTTGATAAATCTGCCATAGTAACCACTCAATGCCAGAAAACTCTTTACATTATCTGTACTGGTAGGTACTGGGAAGTTGATGACTGCCTCAGTTTTATCTTCATTGGTATGAATACCTTTTGCATCTACTACATGCCCTAAGAATTTAATTTTATTTCTTAGGAAGTCACATTTACTGAGGTTGATTTTCAAACCAGCAAGCTGAAGGTGCTCAAATACTTGTTAAGTTTAGCAAAATGTTCAGGGATTGATTTGCTCATGACAATTACATCATCTGAGTAAGCAAAAAGAAAGTGGCCCATCATGCTACTGAAGACTGAATGGATGAGTCTCATGAATAATGAAGGAGCATTCCTTAATCTGAAGGGAAGCCTCTTAAACTGGAAATGCCCAGAAGGGGTGCTGAAGGCTGTTATAGGGTGAGATGATTCTTCCATTTCTGCTTGCCAGTAGCCACTGAGCAGGTCTAGGGATGTAAAGACTATGTTTTTCTCACCTAGTGGCTCTAGCAAAACTGTCAGGACTGGCAATGGAAGACGATATGGTATGGTTACAGAATTTACTCTATGATAGTCCACTACTGGTCTAAATAGGCTGCCCTTCTTTGGGGCTAAGAAAAGTGGGCTATTCCATGGACTGTCAGAGGGTTCAATAATGTCCTGAGCTAACATTTTTTGTAATATCTCATCTCTTTTCTAGCTGTGAGGCAGCTGATACGCTGGTATACTGTATACATCAGCTGAGTACCCAGTACTAGTTCTATGTGATGCTTAACGAAATCTGTCCTACCCATAGGTTCTCCAGGTGAGGCTACAACATCTCAATAAGACTGCAATAGATGGACTAATTGATTTTTATGCTGTGGAAAATCAGCACGTCAGACTTGAGAGATGGGGACAGTGAAGAAGAAGTACTGGACATGGTTCAGATGAGCATGATGCACTGGAAATTCTGGATCCGGAACAAAGGAACAAGCAGAGTGTACAGAATGGTTGCGAACTAAGGCAGACCCACAGGGTGCAGCGCTACTAGGGAAAATAACCAGAAGGTGGGCAGCACAAAGACGAGGCGTAGTGGTAAGGAAAGAACATTTCTCGGGATCTGTGGAAGAGATGAAAGCAATGGAAAGATGATCATGGGATAGGAGGAAATATTCTGAGAGAACAGATGCTTGCAATAAGGAGTTATTGAACCAGAAAGGAAAAGCAATTACTTGAAAGAGGTTAAAGGTGATGGTAGAATGTAGAGGAATATGAACCACAACATCCTTAGCAAAAGGGTGGCCTCAAGAACTGGATAATAGAATTCTTGAGAGGAAAAAGAAAGCACTGGAGACAAATTGAATGCATAGCGAGCCCATTCTAATACAGAATGAAGAGCAGAGATAGGTACTAAGTCCGCAGTGACACGTCCATCAACAGCACTGACTAGGATACTAACCAAGCTAGAGACTTGAGAAAAGGTCAGGTGAAAGAGTCGGAGCAGATCCCTTAGAGTTGATGGCATACACACCAGATGGATTCCTATCATCATCATTTTCAGTGGGTATGGAGAATGGTATATCCTGGCACACCTTTACGGCCGATGGGTAAACCAGGAAGTCTCCAACCTTTATACCACTTTTAAGCTTCAGTGGAGCGTTAGTGACTTTTAGCAAGTACGGTAAACCCTTCATAAGTCAAACTTTTAGAAGACGGAATCTTCGGTTAGACGAACTCAAGCCGAGACCATGTATGTACGTAGGCCGAAATGTGGAGGTTGGGGGACAAATGGTGCCAGGCGGGCACGTGGCGCCAGTCTGCTGCTTGCCTTCGGAGACGTGGTTGCTCCATTCTTACTGTCATCTAGTGCTGAGGAATGCTTTCCTTTTTTTGCCTTCTGCCTTGCCATGGAAGGTTCAAAGCGTAAAAGAAGTGATACTGGCACCTCTAGTCGTAAGGGAATGGAGCTATTAAAAAAAAAAAAAAAAGTGTGTGCGTGTGTGACTTAGTGTTAAGTGATCATGATTAAAGGTCAGTACTATTATTACTGTAAGTGTTACATTGCAGTCTATTATAGAGATTACATTTAGGTTTAGTTCATAATGTTCGGTGAAATAAATACTGGATACTGTTTAGAATATTACGTTAAATTGTGAACTCGGCCACCTCCGTCTCAACACAAACTGCCGACGGATGTGTACTGCCTCTAACGAAAGGTAAATTAGGTGCACTGAATTGTTTCTTTCTTGTCTTTCTTTATTCATTTATACACTGTATATGCTCCTTTACTTTAGTGTTGAAAAGACAAGTACAGTAAAACCTCGATATAACGGACTTCAATACATCGGAATTTGCTTTTATCGGACTCGAGGAGCTACCGGACTAAACTCCTATATATCGGAAAAAGTCCGATATAGCCAGAATCAGTCCGGACTGCCTGACAACTTCAGCTATGTTCACCACAATAAGACATGTAAAAGACATGTTTTTCAGTGCACAATACAGTATTATTATACCATTTGATTAATGTAGTGAAGGTAAAACACAGTACAATACTGCAATGGTGGTGAAAACTACCGATAAAATCTGGACTAATGTCCGATATATCGGAAAAAGTCCGGATTAGCAGGGGTAAGTCCGGATGTCGCTTTTATCGGAAAATCGCATATTTCGGACTGGCCTGAGCCCCAATTAGTCGTTATAGTGAGGTCTTACTGTATTAAGTATTGTTTTTGTGATTTGTGAGGTGAAAATCCATCTCCAACACACGCTGCCAACAGGTCTGTATACTGCCTCTGTGAATGATTTTCTACCAGTTAACCACTTCAGTACCATGACATCTATTTCTACTTTATTTA
Source organism: Birgus latro (assembly GCA_018397915.1). Classification (NCBI taxonomy): domain Eukaryota; kingdom Metazoa; phylum Arthropoda; class Malacostraca; order Decapoda; family Coenobitidae; genus Birgus; species Birgus latro. The sequence goes on from JAGKTI010003277.1 coordinate 36,609, forward strand.
CGCTTCCTCCAGCCGATTTTATAGCACTCATGACTGGACTCATGTACTGAAGGGGTTAACGAAGGCTGTACCAACCCATGCACTTCCACAGATCCTTCCTACACTGAATAAAATCGTCTGGTGGCAGCAAGAACAAAATGAAAATACATCCGGCACTGAAGGGGTTAAAGGTATATTAAACGCACTAAACTGTTTTTTGTCATAACTTATTTATTTATTGGCTATATGCTCCCTTAATTTAGTGCTGAAAGGACAAGTAATAAGTATTGTCTTGGTAATTTTGGGGGATGAAAATTCGGTAAGACGGAAAATTCGGTAATGCGAACCAGGGTAGAGCCCCATATAGTTCGACTTATGAAGGGTTTACTGTACAGGTAACACAAGTTATCCTCCAACGCAGCACACAATGCCGACTCATAAGTTAAGCCATTCACACAACACGTCTCAGGTAATGTTAGTACATCCACTCCTCCTTTTGCACCTACAACACGAACAGAGACCTTGGTAAACTCATGCGGTAACAAAATTGTGTACTTATTTGTTACTGCATGCCTTGTCTCCGTGTGTTCTAGAACATCATTCAAATTTTGTGAGGTAGCTAACTGAGACATGTCTGAGTCGGCTATAGTGCTGCCATTAGAGGGATTATCATGATCCACTATTCAATGCTTAGAGAGTGTATCATTAGTTGTTGAGGAATTTACTTCTTTGCTCCAAGGCAGTGGTGCATTTATCTCTTTACTCTCAGATGATGGGGAGTATTTATCTGTACTCTCAGGCAGTGGTGGGTTCAGCAGGGACTGAATGACTGAGTTCATTTGGGAAAGCACAGGACATGGATATTCCATGCCAAATACTGGGAACCCATAAATGTCTATACTACCATAAGCAGGTAATAGTGCAATGGAGTATTGTGCCATGGAGGGTAAACCAAGAAGGGCATCTGCTGGATATTTGAGTTCGTTCATTACATGAAATTCTGCTGTGAAAGGTGTCAAGGCTCTATCTAGTTGTACCTTTAAAGTGACTTTTCCCTTGACCTTAAACTCTGAGCCATCCACACTGCATAGGCGAATGTCAGGTGGCTCGAGGATTCCGACCTTTTTGCTCGACCCCCTAATGGTGTTTAAAGAGGTATCAGAGATCAAATTTACCACAGATCCTGTGTCCATGAAAAACAAGATTTGTATGTCTTCACTGCATCCCAGAATGACTATGCCTGAAGAAGTTATAGGCCCTACCTTGCGAATGGGGAATTGATCTTCTGTTGTTACATTACGTTCTCCTGATACGGGCGTATCTTTTGATGTTATGTCACATTTTTCTGATACGAGCGCTCCTCTTCCCCCGACTGACGGCTTTTTAGGTAACGACATTCCTCAGTAGTGTGAGCTGTACTGTTCTTGTGATATCTGCATTTAGGACGACGCGATCGTGAAAGTGTATGCTGTCTTCCTTGTGAGTGATGTTGTCTTCATTTATGGTCGCAACTGGATGCTCGACGCCCAGTGTTACCACAGTGCCAGCAAACAATTGAGGATTGTTTGCCCCATCGCACATTGGACTGGTCATGCCCGCCGGTTGGTGATCGGTACTGCAAAAGGGAATGGTTAGTGTTAGGTTTTCCCCTCATAGTGGGTCGCGAACGTGAGTAATCCGATGAAGCAGCAGAGGTGTGGAGAACTTGCGAGACCGAGGGGCAAATAGTGGCCTGATGAGTGAGGTTCGATCCTGTTCTTTCTTGGATGGCCTTTGAGATATTAACAATTTTATCTCCTGGACTGAAACCTATTTGTAGGGCTAGCTCCCTCTGTCTTCCATCTAGCCAGTTCATAAATCTCAAGCAACCCAACAAATCTCCAAAGTTGTTTAGTGAAAGCACAGAAATTCCATTAATGTCTTGTACCCACTGGGTGCCATGCAAAAACTGGCGCATCTCAGAACTAGTGGCCTTCATCGCAGCTGGTGCCTCAAATAATTTGGCATTTTGAACTGGGACTTTAATGTCCTCCTCCATTTGTGTGAGCATATTAGTTAAACCAATGAGAAATGCAGCATTTGAATGCTGACAACAGAGCTAATTCTTTGCGAAATTCATCAAATGTTTGACAGTCCTCAAAATGACCCACATGAATCGCAGCTCCTATCTGTGATTTGCCTTGGTGTAACCGACCCATAAGATAAAGAGTCTCTGAGGGGTTCAGCTGTGATTTGCTTACTGCGAATGTCTGTTTCGACCTCTCTGAGGAAGTTGTAGATTGACCATGAATTATCCTCACCCGTGAATTTTGGGTGGTTTGCATTGTCCAAATATATTGACTGTGGAGGGGGGATGTATCAGCCATAGTTGGAAGAGTATGAAGTTGTGAAAGTGTGGAAGTAACTGATGTAGTTGGCTGAGAGGTTGAGAAAGTAATGGTAGTTATATGTGGTTGAGTTAGGAGCTGAAGTGTTGTAGGAGAGATATTGTGAGAAGTGGTAGAAGCAGGGGTAGAAGAAAGTGTCACAGCAGAGATATTGTGAAAAGTGGTAGGAGCAAGGGTAGAAGAAACTTCTAAAGAGCCATTTAAAGATGACGATGTATCTGAATTTACGTTATCTGGAGGAAAATTATCTGGGTTGTCTAGAGCAGAAGGAGTAGTAGTAGCAGTAGTGGTAGCAGTAGTAGTGGTGGTGGTAGTGATAGTGAGAGTGGTATGAGAGAGTTCAGCGGTAGGTGTTGAGTAGATGAAGAATATTTTTGGTACAATCAACCACTGCGAAGGTAAGTCACTGAATCGTCATTGCTGAGATCTACTTGCTCACTTTCAGTGTCTTATCACTGGCGAATGGGAGGGAGCTCAGTTTTTGCAAAATATGGCATATAGCGAGGTGAGAAAATTTATAAATAGTTATTTGTTTCGTTTCGTTTTTGAAGGCTGCAACATGCTTGCATGCGTCGGCCTTTTTGTAGCATTTTATGACCGGATGCCCTTCCTGATGTCTGCCAATGACCCTTGGGTGGATTCGATCCTCCGACCCTACGGCCAGAGCGGAGTGCTCTAACCCACTGAGCCACTGAGAATGAAAATGTTTATACAGTAAAACCTCGATATAACGGACTTCAGTAGACCGGAATTCGCTTTTATCGGACTCGAGGAGCCACCGGACTAAACTCCTATGTATAGGAAAAAGTCCGATAAAGCCAGAAAGCAGTCCAGACTGCCTGACCACTTCAGCTATGTTCACCACAATAAGACAAGTAAAAGACATGTTTTTCAGTGCACAGTACAGTATTATTATACCATTTGATTAATGTAGTGAAGGCATAACACAGTACAATACTGCAATGGTGGTGAAAACCACTGATGCAATCCGGACTAATGTCTGATATATCGGAAAAAGTCCGGATTAGCAGGGGTAAGTCCGGATGTCGCTTTTATCGGAATTTCGCATTTTTAGGACTGGCTTGAGCCCCAATTAGTCCGTTATAGTGAGGTCTTACTGTATTTACAATGTGAGGATGAGGGAATAGGAAATATTTACCTTTGTTATGAGGGTGAATATGAACAATGGAAGTGAAAATGAATGTAGATGAATGGCTTGGGCTAGAATAAATGAAGTGTGAAGTGTGAGATGAAGTGGTGAGAATTATAATGAAGGGCGTGAAGGGAAATTAATATTAGTATGATACCCAATCTGTAGAGAAAATTCGGAGAATAATCTCTACAGAAAGTCGGTATGAGCTGATGAAAATAAAGTATATATTTACATTAACAGAATACTGAAGCTGCAGAATGAAGTGGAGTTTAGCTGGCTGGATGTAACTGGCAACCAACACGGAGAGAGGGTGTGAAGCTGTGGGGGGGCATGACGTCACAAGTGAAGTCAGCCAATAAGATGCGTAATGGAGCGTCAGATGATCCCCAGGATGACAGCTAGTAGCGAAGTGAAGTATGATGTAGAGGGCGCCGATAGGGATTGGGGACACCACGGCAAGGGGGGGTGTGGTGGGGGTTGGTACTTCAGCTGGGTGTGGTGGAAGGAGTTGCTAGGTGCAAACTGCTGTCTCAGCAGTTCAAGGTTGGGGGGTGAGAGAGATGGTTTGGGGGGAAATCGTGAGTGGTTAAATACTATAATTTTCTTAAACAGGAGGGTTGGTAGAACTGTCAGTCAATAATTCCTTACTGAAGGCAGGTGAAGTGTATGGCATGCCACAGGTGCGTAGACTGGAGGGGTAGAACACCGGCACAAATGAAGTTTTGTTATGTCCCTGCATGGAGGTGATTAAAAGAAGATCCGACTCACCACTGCCACCAAATTGTTTCACCGTCCTCTCGTTCCCCAATTAGATTAATTTCCAAAGATCTGGGGCAACGTATAACGGAGGTTTATTTACAGGAAAAACTCTATATACTGTACGCTGGCTTGCCCCCAACTGACTCCATGCGAGCAGCAGGTTGTGGGAACCCCAGCTTAGTTCAGCAATTCATGGAATTTGCTGATTTACACAAACTGTACTGGTTACATACATAGGTTTAGGTATTATGAAGTATGATTATATGATTACAATATACTGTAGTATGGGTACAGGTGTTCCTTCCTTACTGTGCCCTTTTCGTCACTTTGTATTAACCATGCCTATGTGTGTTTCTGATACTTACCACAACAGTATGTATGTATTTATTGGGTCTACATTGCTTTGAAAAGAAAATTTTGGGTTTAGAAGTTGGATGCCTGGTACCAATTAGGATAAATCTTCTGTGCTTTTGTTTTCACACAATTCTGTAACCACACATTAGGCACAGTACCAATTATTTGTGATAACCTAGGGATCACTGTATTACCACCATTATCTCCAAAGAGTATACACTCACTTGCTGCTACTTCCAAAACACTTTTTAATCTGCTAATGTTACATATTTGAATTCTTCCAATGTAATTCTGCAATGTCAGTTACAGGTATATATGCATTTCAAAAAATCTATCTATCTATCTATTGCCAGACACCTCAATCCCGAATGGGGTGGCCACAAACAAATCGCCTCCATGTCACTCTGTCCCCTGCCATTTCACTACCACACTCCCAACTCACACCCCCCTCTCTCATATACCTCTCCACTCCATCCCTCCATCTCATCCTCGGCCTCCCCCTCCCTCTCGCCCCCTCCACCTCACTCACATACACTCTCCTCGTCAATCTTTCACTCTCCATCCTCTTCACATGCCCAAACCACCTTAACGTGTTTCTCCTAACGCTTCCCATCACGTCCTCAACCACACCACAACGCTCCTTCACTTCCTCATTTGTTAGTCTGTCTCTCCATGTGACTCCACATGCTCCTCTCAAATAACTCATTTCCACTGCTCTCACTCTTGACTTCTGTCCTTCCAACAGGGTCCAAGCTTCACTTCCATATGTCAGAGTTGGTATCACAATACTGTCATGTAACAACTTTTTCACTTCCATGCTCACCTCCCTGTTTCTTATCACTGCTTTCAACGAACCAGCAACCTTCCTTCCCTGCTGTACCCTTTCGAGCACTTCACCCTCCAGACTACCATCCTTACTCATCACACTGCCCAAGTACTTAAATTCACTCACATTCTCCATATCCTTCCCATCCAATCTCACTGTACACTCACTGGCTTCACTTCTCTCGAAGACCATCACTTTACTCTTCCCCACATTCACCTTTAGATTCCGTTTCTTACACACTCTCCCAAACTCATCTACCAAGCCTTGCAGCTCCCCTTCGTCTTCGCTCAACAACACAGTATCATCTGCAAACAACAGTACAGGGAGTTTCCACACACTGCCCTCTCTCACTAGGGCCACTCCAACATCCACTGCCCGACCTTGTATCTCTTTTATAACCCCATCCATATACAGATTGAACAACCATGGAGACATGACACATCCTTGTTTCAATCCAACCTTCAAATGGAAAGATTCACTCAGTTTGCCATCCACACGCACTGCAGCCTTAGCACCCTCATACATACTCTTCACTGCCTTCAACAACTTCCCATCCACTCCATATATTCTTAATACCTTCCACAAACCTTGTCTATCCACCCTGTCATATGCTTTCTCCAGATCCATGAAGGCTGCATACAACTTTTTGCCCTTCTCTAGAAACTTTTCCACTAAGGATCTAAGAATGAATATCTGGTCTACACAACCTCTTCCCTTCCTAAAAATAACTTTCTATAAATATAAAACTACAAGCTGAAGAAAAACAGAAAAATAGCTTCATATGGCATGAATGCAATTTCAGTGGAAAACTGTTCAGTACTGCACTCTGGGAAAAATGAAAAAAAAAAAGGGAGAGAGAGAGAGCAAGGCTGTACTGAAGTGGTGGTAGGTGGGGACACTCTCCATCCACTCACTTGATGTAGTGCTGCTCTAGGGTGCCTGCCCTTTCCTCCCTTCTTTTTTTCCTTCCTTGCTGTTCTGTCTCTCTTTCCTTCATTCTTTCCTCTTCCTTCTGTCTATGGGCGACTCTACACTGAATGACAAGCCAAATGGTTTCCTGTGCACCAGGAAACCATTTACTACACTGAGTGGTAACCATATAACCAATTTAAAGTGCCTGGTAGTTTACTGGGTAATTAAGGTGTTCCAAACAGACTGAGCCGATCCAGGTTTATATCCAAGGGATGGTTGGGGTTTACTGCTCATGTAATGCCATTCAGGGATGAGTGAGGCTGGTCACTTTCATCTTAAATGCCAGGACCAACTTGCCTAACCCCCAGGCTCCTACACTCCTCATGGGGCAACACTGGATTAAATGATGAATGAATGAATGAATGCATTACAGAAACAGCAAAGGAGTATCAAAACCACTAACTGGTGGTGGCCAATGAAACAGTACAGAAGGAGAGACTGCAAAGGTGTATGAAAACCACTAATTAGTGGTGGCCCGTGGATAGCTGTGAGGATTACATGTGGTTAGCTGGCATACCAGTGCTACAGAGCTCATTCAAAAGAAAAATACAAACATGATTTTACTTGCACTGAGGGTTTCATAAAGTATTATTAAACACTGGGTACTTGCATACATCTCCGTTTCTATTTTGTACATACGTACTGTACATATAAATTATGCCATGCTTCCTCTTAATGAATCCCCATCCTGAGGTTGGCTATGGTACAGCTGATGCTTTATATGGACTGGGAGCTAAACTATGTGCCAAAACCAGCTAATTACTTCCCAATAGTTGCTGGAAACTGTCAAGAAAAAAGAAATTTGAGATGTGTAGTAAGATCTGCACCAATGTGAGTGTCTCAGTTAGGACTCTGATTCTACGTGCTGTACAGTCATTCAGAAGATAGATCAATGAGTGACTGTACTTGTGGCAAAATGTTTTAGGACTACCTAAAAGTGATGACTGTGTAGTTAGTTACCAAGCTTATCACCACATTTCACTCTCACGGTAGTGTGTCTACAGGTTGCGGTAGACATCCATATACTACTTAGATTCTGTTTTATGAATATGGCTGTTTATCTTTTCAGTGTACAGGACCTCTCCTCAACTTTAAAAAGTCTATTGAAGTATGAATCCAATAATAATAATAATCCATCTATACATCCATCATCCAATCCTATGTTGCCCTAAGAGGAGCGTAGAAGCCTGGGGCTAGGCAAGTTGGTCCTGACATTTAACCTGAGGCGTCCCGACGACATATGGGCACGTCGCAACATTTTGTCACAGTGACACCCAACGTCATACCCATATACGTGATGCAATTGCAAGGTCCATCATTTGCATATTTCTCAAGTTTCACGGGTGATTTTTGGTAGGCATATGTGGGAGACCTTCCTCTACCCGCTGTCAAGCGGGGATACTGCCTGGCCCTACCTGATCCCCCCCTCACCCCCCACATGCCATTTTCTCAGCAATTCACCTGTTAGCAGTGACCTGGCCAGTAAAGACATGTCGCGCCATGGTCTCTCCAATGACGAAATTCACAGTGAAAGTGATTCCTGAGGCAAAGGACAAAGGAAGAAACAAGCTAGAGGAAGAAACAAACAGAAGTTGAGGTGGCAATGTCATAAAGAAAGGTGCCATATGTTAATGTGTTTGGTGAGTGAACAACGCTTATATAACCTGTATTATTGTGTGAAAACCAATATACTCTTGTACTACATATAAATTTGGACCAAATATATAAATAAATGTGTAATTTAAAGTGGCTTGAATTAGTTACCCCTCCCACAGCACAGTTTGTTTTCTTTGAAGCCAGGTACCCTCATAAAGCATGAAAACATAAGGGTACTCTCATCTGTAGCAACATTTATAAGCTCAGGAGGGCGATTTCTCAATGAATTTTCGATGTTTCTCACCAAAAGCGGAGGTTTGAGCCAAAAAAAAAAAAAATCCAAAATTGGTCGGGATGGGGGGGGGGGCAGTGGTGGAAAATCAGCCAGGACGTGATGGGTTAATATGAGAGTGACCAGCCTCACTCATCCATGAATGGCATTACATGAGCAATAATAATAATAATGCAGGCATACCCTGGTTTAACAATGTAATTGGTTAGGTAAACCCCATCGTTAGGCAGGGTATCGTATATCAGGGTACCTTTAACATGTAAAGCATGTGAAGTGTTTACCAGCCTTGGGTTTCCCCCCAAACAAGGCCCAAAACCCACCCAAATGAGCCCCAAAACAAGTTTAAAACAATCTGAATGGCATAACTGCTGTCAAGGAAGCTAACCTAAGCCTAACACCTGTAAATAACTCACTAAAAACCAACAAATAAAATCTGAAAATCATCAAATATACAGTATGTCTGGAAAAAATCAAGCTTAGTAAACTGTACCCCAAATATGGCTAAAACATAGTCATCGAAGTCTAAAAACAATTTATAAATCAACCTAAACACACAGTTTGACTAAAACATCAAAATCGGAAAAGAAAAAAAAATCATTAAACTGGGGTATGGTATTCCTACCCCCATCATTAAACCAGGGTATCGCATCTCGGGGTATCATATATCGAGGTATTACTGTAGTAATAATAATAATAATAATAATAATAATGATACTCTTGTCTTCTGTTTCTCAAAAGTGCCAGTTCCTCCAAAGGGAATTCCCTGGCACTAAACACACATATACATTACTTTTACAATGACAAGATCAGTGACATCTCTCATATACAATACGAACTTCATCAGTAATAAACGTGAAAGTGGCAATAATAAACCCTATAATCAACCATCACAGTACCTCTCTCCAGGTCACCGCATTTTGAAAAAAGAAAGGCTATCAGCTGTCTCTTGAAAGATCAACAGAAGAGACTTGTCTCATGGGCAACTGCAATCTATTATCTAGGGGCCCTATACATAAAAGAACAATCAGAGGAAGATGACTGGTGAATGGCTCCAGGCTCATCAAGACGCAAGGAATCATCTTCACTATGTAACATCACATCTGGGCGTGCTGATGGGAATTTCAACAATTCAGGAAGATACTTCGGCTCACCAAACTTAAGAACCTTGAATGTAATAAGACAGAGTTTAAATTCAATTTTAGCCTTTACCGGTAACTAATGCAGCTCAATTAGGAACAGGGTAGTCGAAGTTCTCAGGGGGAGACCAAAGCTTTGCTGCCCTGTTTAACACAGACTGAACCTTTGTTAGTATATTATTTGGAAGACCGATCCATGGTGAATTACAGTAATCGACACGAGACAAGCACTGCGTGGACCAATGTCAAGACGCAATGTCTATTCAGAAATTTTCTCAAAGAGAACAGATTTCCGATATGCAAGTGACACCCTCTAACAACTTGATTAATATGTTCTTTGTAATTTAACTCGGAATTAAAGTAGACACCCAGATTTTGAACAGAACTGGTTGGCTGAAGCTGTGACACACCAATGTTCAAAGCCAGGGCATTATCAGTATTGCCACTCCTCTGATGATGATGATCTCAGTTTTACCATCATTCAGCTTAAGTTTACTCCTTGCCATCCAAATTGTAATATCAGACATAAGAGTTTCAAGCTCAGTCTCGGTATCGTTAGTATTTGACATCTTAACACAGAGCTAAGTGTTATCAGCATAAAAATGATAGGCCACACCATGAGCATTAAACAAAGGTGAGAATGAAAGGGCAAAAAAAGGAGTGTGTATTGCTGTAACAGATGGAAGGAGAATATGAGAATATGGATCAGTTGGCTCAAGGACTGTGTGGGTATGAGGGAAAGTTGGACTACAAACGTGGGCAATTGTGTGTGTCTATGCGCCAACGTAAGAGCGTGCAAGCAGAATGAGAGAGGAGTTCTGGATAAATGTGGAAGCATGCTTGGAAGAGCTTGAAAGGAATGAGAGAGTGCTTTTGATTGGAGATATTAATGGAAAAGTAGAGAATGTGAAGGTGGATGGAATGGTTGGTGAGTGGGGTGTGCCTGCAGAGATGGATGAGAATGGCAGTGCTTTAATGGACATTTGTGCCGGAAGGGGGTTGGTGATAGCTAATACCCTCTTCAGGAACAAAATGATCCATAGGTATACGTGCTGGGTGGTGAGAAGGGTGGATGGTGAAATGAATGAATGGAAGGGAATGACTGATTATGTGTGTGTGTGATTCAAGGATGAGAAGGTGTGTAATGGATGCAAGAGTATATAGAGGTTGGGGGAGCGGACTTTCGGACAACCACATGGTGGTGGTCAGAACCAAACAAAATGGAGAAAGAGAAGAAAGGAGGGACAGGATAAAGTAGTTCTTGAAAGGAGGGTAGAAAAGTTACAAGAGGATAAAATAAGGGCAGAATATAAAAGGGAAGTGGAGGAGCGGTTGGGTACATACAGATCGGAGCAGATGGGGAGGTGCGTGCAAGATATTCACAGAAGAAATCTGTGCAGCATGTGAGGTGGTATGTAGGGTGAACAGAAGACGAAAGGGGGTTCAGGGAACAGCATATTGGACTGAAGAGGTAAGAAAGGCTGTGACACAAAACAAGAAAGCACATAGTGAGTGGATGAGGAACACGGGCATCGAAGAAGTTGAGATACAAAAGAGATGAAAAGAGAGGAGAGAGGTGAAAAGATTAGTAAGAGAGAGTAAGAAGAGAGTAGATAAGGAATTTGGAAGGAATCTGAGTGTAAAGTGGAGGGAATGTAAGAAAATGTTCTGGAAAGAGGTAAAGAGAGTTAGACAGGGTGCCAAAGAAGTTAGCTGGGGAATGAAAGGTGAAAATGGTAGATTACTTGTGGAGAAGGGAAAAAAAAAGTGAACAGATGGAGAGAACACTTTAATGAAGTGTTGAACATAGAGAATGGCTGGGGAATGACTGGGAGAAGGAGGGATGTGGGAAGAGGGGAAGAAATCAGCAGGAGGGAAGTTGTGGAAGCAATGAAGAAAGTTAAAATGGGGAAAGCCCCAGGAATTGATGGAGTGTGTGGTGAAATGCTGAAGCATGGTGGAGGGATAGTAACAGAATGGATGTGGAAGGTGTGCAGATTGGCCTGGGAGGAAGGTAGAGTCCTGGAGGATTGGAATTAGGTATAATTATTCCTCTGTACAAAGGAAAAGGGGAAAAAGAAGTGTGTGGTAATCAAAGGAGCATTTGCCTTCTTAGCGTAACAGGAAAAGTATATGGTAGGATATTTATTGACAGAGTTAGGGAAATAATAGAGGAATTAGTTGGAGAAAAACAGAGAGGTTTTAGGAAGGGAAGAGGTTGTGTAGATCAGATATTCATTCTTAGATCTCTAGTGGAAAAGCTTCTAGAGAAGGGAAAGAAACTGTATGCAGCCTTCAAGGATTTGGAGAAAGCATATGACAGGGTGGATAGACAAGGATTGTGGAAAGTATTAAGAATATATGGAGTAGATGGGAAGTTGTTGAAGCCCGTGAAGAGTATGCATGAGGGTGCTAAGGCTGCAGTGCATGTGGATGGTGACCTGAGTGGATTTTTCCATTTAAAGGCTGAATTGAAACAGGGATGTGTCATGTCTCCATGGTTGTTCAGTCTGTATATGGATGGGGTTATAAAAGAGATACAAGGTCGGGCAGTGGATGTTGGAGTGGCCCTAGTGAGAGAGGGCAGTGTTTGGAAACTCCCTGTACTGCTGCTTGCAGATGATACTGTGTTGTTAAGTGAAGACGAAGGGGAGCTGCAAGGCTTGGTAGATGAGTTTGGGAGAGTGTGTATAAAATGAAATCTAAAAGTGAATGTAGGGAAAAGTAAAGTAATGGTCTTCGAGAGAAGTGAAGCCAGTGAATGTACAGTGAGATTGGATGGGAAGGATATGAAGAAAGTGAGTGCGTTTAAATACTTGGGTAGTGTGATGAGTAAGGATGGAAGTTTTGAGAGTGAAATGCTTGAAAGGGTGCAGCAGGGAAGAAAGGTTGCTGATTCCTTGAATGCAGTGATAAGAAACAGGGAAGTATGCACAGAAGTGAAAAAGCTGCTACATGACAGTATTGTGATACCAACTCTAATGTATGGAAGTGAAACTTGGACCCTGTTAGAAAGACAGAAATCAAGAGTGAGAGCAGTGGAAATAAGTTATTTGAGAGGAGCATGTGGAGTCATATGGAGAGACAGACTGACGAGGAAGTGAAGGAGTGTTCTGGTGCGGATGTGGATGTGATAGGAAGTGTTAGGAGAAATACATGAAGGTGGTTTGGCCATGTGGAGAGGATGGAGAGTGAAAGACTGATGAGGAGACTGTATGTGAGTGAGGTGGAGGGGGGGAGAGGGAGGGGGAGGCCAAGGATGAGATGGAGGGATGGAGTGGAGAGGTATATGAGAGAGGAGGGTGAGGGCTGGGAGCAGGGCAGTGAAATGGCGGGGGACAGAGCGACATGGAGGCGATTTGTTCGTGGCCACCCCTTAAGGCGTCTGGCAATACTGTAGACAGATAGATAGATAAACTATTCGTGTAGACTGTAAATAGAATTGGACCCAAAATTGATCCTTGAGGGACTCCAAACAGAAGGGGAGCAGAATCTAAGCTGGCACAATCAACAACTACTCTCTGAGATCTGTCTCTCTGAGATCTGTTTGACAGATACGACTTATGGAGCAAAGAGGCACTGTCATAAACGTCATAAAAACAGAGATCATCCAACAATAGTTTATGATCTACTGCGTCAAAAGCTGCAGGCAGATCCAACAGAGGTAGGAGAAAAGACATCCCACTACAGGTGTTTGCCACCAAGTCACATAAGAATCCTTGTTAATGCAGATTCAGTTGAATGGTATTTTCTGTAAGCTGACTGAACAACAGGAACTGGTAAGAGCTGATCAAGTATGGCCTGCTCAACAATCTTGGATAGGAAAGGCAGGTTAGAGACGGGACGATAATTTGTCATGATCTCCACATCAAGGCTGGGTTTCTTGAGGAGGGCCCTAATCAAGGGATGTGTCTCAGACTGCACAAAGCTGCTTTTTAAGAAACATCTATTTATTATGTTGCAGATAAAGTCTGCTGCATGCTCATACACATCAAGCAGTTATGACATTTTACACTGATCAAGTGGTCAAAATGTTAAGTTCTTTGATGTTCGTTTTCGTTTTTGAAGGCTCCATGCTTGCATGCGTCGGCCTTGGTCACCTAATGGCGGCTCTCCACGCTACTTGATCCCTGGCAGCCTCCCTGTTCAGTCCCTTAACCCTTAAGTCACACTTAATGACCTCGTCCCATGTCTTTCTCGGTCTACCCCTCCCAACCCCTCCCCCAATATTAACACCTCTCTCCCTCTGTACCCAAATATCATCCCCCATCCTCTCCCCATGTCCAAACCACCTCAGCCTACCTCTCCTCATCACAACACCAATACACTCCAGTCCCATCCTATCTCTCAACTCTTCCATCGTAAACCCAGCCCCTCCAGGCCTTGCATGCAGGGACGCACTGCACATCCACCTAATCATTGTCATTTCTGTACGTTTAAACCTGCGAATGTCCTCTTCCTTTACTGTCCAGGTCTCACTACCAAACAGCATCACACTCCTAACACATGCTGGATACAAAGACCCCTTAGCACGTAAGGAGAGTCCTCTCAATGTCAGGAGAGGCAACAGCTCCCTGAACTTCTTCCAACCACTTTTCACCCTAGCAACCGAGCTAACTCCAGACCCACCTCCGGCACATAACATGTCTCCCAAATAACGAAACTCCTCCACGCACTCAAGAGACTCACCTGCAAGTTCAACCCTCTCACGCCTAACAATCTCCACCTGCTCTCCCTGACACGGCTCACACATGAAATCAGCATCATCTCGCTGTCTACCTCTAATACCACTACATCTCTTGTGCACCCATTTATCACAAACACTACACAAGATGGAATTACTTCCCACACCCTTGTGGCAAACTGCACATGGCCACTCTCCCTCTTCTTTGATTGTACTGCCACCAACCCTAGATATCATCACTTTTGTTTTATTTGCATTTACCCTTAAGCCCTTGTACCCCATACCATCTCTCCAATTCTTAAATCTTTCCTCCGTCTCCTTTTCATTCTCTGCAATCAACACCAAATCATCAGCATACAACATCTCCCATGGGAGTCCATCTCTGAAGTCACGTAAGAGGGCTTCAAGCACCATGATAAACAACAAGGGACTCAAAACTGACCCCTGATGCACACCAACATTCACGGAAAACTCATCACTCAAAGCTCCATTCACTCTTACCTTGGTGCGAGTACCCACGTACATGGCCATAACCACCCTAACCAGCCACTCTTCCAACCCTAGCTTTCTCATTGCCCACTTCCCCACCTCTCTAGGGACTCTGTCAAAGGCCTTTCCCAAATCAACAAAAACAAAATACAATTCCCTTTTCTTTCCAATATATTTTTCCCTGAAGCTGTCGAACAATGAATATGGCATCAGTGGTCCCCCTGCCTGGCATAAACCCAAACTGCATCTCATCGATATTCACTCTTTCTCTAATCATACCTTCTAGAACTCTCTCCATTACTTTCATTATCTGATCTAAGAGCTTTATACCTCTGTAATTTCCCCTTTCCAGGGCATCACCCTTCCCTTTGTACACATTTACAATTACACTCTTCAGCCAATCATCTGTAACATTTGAATTTATTTACATCCAGCATATGAAATGTTGAAAGCAAATGACCCCCTGTGTGCAGTGACTGGAAGTCAACTGAGTACACTTCACTAGAAGAACTGTTGTCTAAGTGATGATATCTAGGGTTGGTGGCAGTACTGTCAAAGAAAAGGGAGAGTGGTCGTATGCAATTTGCCATAAGAGCGTGGGAAGTAATTCCATCTTGTGCAGTGTTTGTGATAAGTGGGTGCATAAGAGATGTAGTGGTATTAGAGGTAGACTGCGAGATAATGCTGATTTTATGCGTGTGGTGTATCGGGGAGAGCAGGTGGAGATTGTCGGGCATGAAATGACTGAATATGCTGGTGAGTCCCTTAAGTGTATGGAAGAGTTTTATTATTTGAGAGACATGTTATGTGCTGGAGGTGGGGCTGGAGCTAACTCTGTGGCTAGGGTGAGGAGTTGTTGGAAGAAGTTCAGGGAGATGTTGCCTCTCCTAAAACTGAGAGGGCTCACTCTACACACTAAGGGATCTTTGTATGCAGCATTTGTTAGGAGTTTAATGCTGTATAGTAGTGAGACCTGAGCAGTAAAGGAAGAGGATATCTGCAAGCTCAAACGTACATAAATGACAGTGATTAGATAGATGTGCAATGCATCCCTGAATGCAAGGCCTGGGGGGGCTAGGTTTATGATGGAAGAGTTGAAAGGTAGGATGGGACTGGAGTGTATTGGTTTTGTGATGAGGAGAGGTAGATTAAGGTGGTTTGGGCATGTAGAGAGGAAGAAAGATGATAACTGGAGGCAGAAAATGAGAAGCATTAATATTACAGGTAGGGTTGCAAGGGGTAGACCAAAAAAGACCTGGGACGAGGTCATTAAGTGTGACCTCAGGGTTAAGGGACTGAACAGGGAGGCTGCCAGAGATCAAGCACCATGAATAGCAGCCATTAGATGACCAAGACCGATGCATGCAAGTATGTTGGTGCCTTCAAATACTAAACGATTTCTTATGTGAGATATCTTTGTAAAAAATGAAGCAATATCAGAAGCCAACTGGGCATCAGATACAGAATTTGGTTTAACAATTACAGTCCTCCGACCAACCAAATTGTTCACAACTGAAGACAGTTTTTTTTTATCAACCACATGATTTAACTTTGTTTTGATAAGTATCTCTCTACTATCCGGACGACCAATATCCGGCTACCTCACTGTCCGTACATCGTAGGTTGACGTTTGGAACCCAAAAAGGCCAAAAAATTGAAAAAAAAAAAAAAAAAAAAAAAAAGACAAAGAAAAAATCCAATTTTTTTTTTTACCCGTAAGTTTGAATTTGACACATGGCGCCAAACAGCCATGTTTACGATCCCTTCCTGCGCTCTTCCCCTCCCGTCAGTTATCTCTCAACTGCCATGATGAATAAACAGTTGTCGGATGGTTGGCGGTATTGTTCGTTTTTGTTTAAACAATCATAATTCACAGTGCTAATGATTAAGTGCAGTTAAACACTAGATTACTGTACATGCTTCAAGAGCATTTATCACCACTGTCAAAGCCTTAGAGGTGGGGGTAATATTCGTAACAGCCACCACGGACATGTAAGTACACTGTCAACTGCCAAATATTTTCCATCAACACTTCTAAATACTCATTCTCTGGTTACATTTTATTTATTCTTGCTTTGTGTCCCATATTTGAGTGCACAGGCTGTGAAAACGGTGATTTCCATTGTGATTATCGTGTCTCTTACATACGTTCACTAAGCTGTCAGCTGGTGAACATTTTTGCCCTACGCATCTCTAAATAATAATTTTTCTGGTTACATTTTATTTATTTCATGCTTTGTGTCCCATATTTGAGTGCATAGGCTGTGAAATAGGTGATTTCCATTGTGATTATCATGTCTCTTACATACGTTCACTAAGCTATCAGCTGATGAACATATATATATATATACAGTAATCCCTCTATTATTCGGATGTCCAATACTCGGATATACTCACTATTCGGATATTGTGGGCTGCCCAACCCCCAAAATGCCAAAAAATTCTTAAAAAATCAGAAAAAAAATCGATTTTTTGGGACCGCGTCAGTTTAAATTTCCCGCCTACGCCAATCGGCCATGTTTACGCTCGTGGCGCCTATCTGTCGGTCGCCATTACTGCCTCCTGAACACCTCCGACAATGGCGGCCGAAGTGTTGCTTTTGTGGTGATACCCTACCTCCTACAGTGCTTGATACTGCTTTTCACCATCTTCATCATGTGTGTGATCGTCACTAGACCACACGGGAATTTACTATTATGTACAGTGCAGTGAAGTGATGTGATTCCAGTTATAAAGGAAAAACGTTGTTGAAAGTGTTGGTGATAAGTGCTGGTGATTCTCAAGTGGAAAGGTGTGTCAGGTGCCAGGTCTTCCTGTCAGAGTCTGAGATGATAGAGTGGGTTATTACATCAGGATGGCAGCTTGTTGTTCGTAAGTACCCTAACTTCATGCCTAACCTGTTTTCATCATGCTGTAAATGTGTTAAAAAATTATCCTAAATGTTAATCATAATTTCCTGCTTGCAATTTAATTTTCCCATGCATGGTTCTTAAGTAAAACAGCTAGAAAAAATGTTGAAGCAGTGAATTTCATGTCCTAACCTAACCTAACCTAACCTAACATTGTGTTAATCATAATTTCCTGCTTTTAATTTAATTCTTTCATGCATGGTTATTAAGTGGACCAGCTATGAAAAAGGTGGAAGCAGTGAATTTCATGTCCGGTCCTAACCTAACCTAACCTATGGTTACCATAAAGATTTTCATGCCTAACCTGTTTTCATCATGCTGTTAATGTGTTAAGAAATTACCCTAAATGTTAATCGTAATTTCCTGCTTGCAATTTAATTTTCACATGCATGGTTCTTAAGTAAAACAGCTAGAAAAAAGGTTGAAGCAGTGAATTTCATGTCCGGTTCTAACCTAACCTAACCTAACATTGTGTTAATCATAATTTCCTGCTTTTAAATTAATTCTTTCATGCATGGTTAAGTGCACCAGCTATGAAAAAGGTGGAAGCAGTGAATTTCATGTCCGGTCATAACCTAACCTAACCTAACCATTTTTCTGGTAGCAATTTACATCATTTACTGTATTTGATGCTTTGTATCCAATAATTTAGTGCATAATATGTGAGAAAAGATGATTTCCATGTCTGATACTTACTTATACTATGCTGGCAAGTTCTGAGCTCCTATGACTCACTCACCTCTAAATCATCATTTTTTGGTTAAAATTCAATAAATTCATGCTATATGTGCATTATTTATGTGAAAAGGGACCTAAATAAGTGCTATACATGTCCAGTAGGGAGGTAGGAAGGTAGTTTTCTGATTTAGGTTAGGTTAGGTTAGGGTCATGAAAAACAAGTGCTGGAGCTTCAGGACCAATATCCGGACAAATCCAATATTCGGACATGCCTTTGGCTCTATTACATCGGATATTGGAGGGATTACTGTAT
>JAGKTI010003278.1:0-29174 GCA_018397915.1 Birgus latro
GAAACACTATTCAATGATTTCCAAGTAGTTTGGAATCCATACTAAAAAAAAAAAAATATTGAAAGCAATGTAAAATTCGAGCGCATACGAGCCTCTCACTCGCGCTATTTCGCCGCTGGTATTCTGTCATTTCTACTCATATACACACTCACACTTTATTATATCTAGTACTTTATTACACTTATATATATCTATAGTCCTTTACCGCTTCCCACGCGATGTTTAGTAGGGGTAGAGGCCACAGGGCCTTTTATAATAGATGCAAAAGCGGCAGAAATGGAGGAGCGTCATTTCACCGTGAAACATGAGAGCTAACTGAGTGAACTGACTGTATCTCGGTAGCCAAGAGTTGAAAATGTCAGCAGCTAATGTATATGCTAAGAAATAAGTCGTAGGAAATCTAGACAATACATAATGAATTAGATAGTTCCAGGTGAATATATCACTCAGGCTTCTCCTTTCCTTTCTTATATACATTTATATTATGAGAGTAGCTCATATGGCATATTTCACGGGAAAAAAAGCTGGAAATTAGCGAACGAGTGCAGGTTGGATGTTGCCATGATAATTAGCCAATTCCAGGTGTATGGCACTATCAATTACCTTATTTATATATATATATATATATATATTATTTTGTATAAGAATAGGGCATAGGTCTCATTTCAATGGATGAAAACAGTGGAAAAATCCGGGGAAGATTTACTTAGCGCAGAGCGGCTGAGCAGACGACACGTGAGGGTAATGGAGGGGAGGTAGGGAGGGGAGTCTAGAATGGGGGAAAATGGCTAAATTGTCAACAATGGATGGGAGTACTGATGACGTTAGCAGCTGTGACTATTGTTGGACATTGGCAGTGCTGACAGATGATACAAGTCACCACCTGAAAGCCTGGGGGAACTAAAAATAACACAGAGTCACTCAAGTGACGCCCCGCGGTATGATCCATTGCACCCGATCGTCACGAAAGTGACGACCCGCGGTTAAGGGGTTAACATATGAGACGTTGGCATTTATATAAATGCTTAATAACCTCAACTGAAAGATTGAGATACTCAAAAATTTTATGAATAATCTTCATATTACGTCTACATTCTCGGCTAATCAATCAGTCTCAACCTACTGCATCCAAAAATTACAATAAAAATTACTGAAGACAGGTATGGGAGACGCCAGATAATAATTCAACATCGACTACAGTGAGGCAGAAGCAAGTTAATTATTGACTACAAGTGCAGATTATAAATAATATCCAAAGTGAACGCTATTGAATAAACATAGACCTTGATTATTCCCTATGAAATTATTTATTGTAGTATTAATTAGTTAAGTATATTTATAGACTGATGGGGACTTGTCTTGGGTGCGACTAATCCTGACGGGGAATCGTCCATGTTTTGACTGGGAATTGTCTGATGGTGAATCGACTTCACGGCGAATCGTTGGAACCAAGTCCACTTCCCTCCTCGCAGTTTCACTGTACAGTACGTGAGAATATTTTCGCAGCTGTACACCTTTTTGAACTATTTAGACATGCCTCCCAAGTGCTCTGCATCATCTCCAGCATCCGGGGAGCCCGCTGCAAAGAAGCAGCAGCACCGTACTCTAACTCTGGAGTAAAAGACTCCACGAAAAGGGGCAGGGAGTCTCGGAGATTGGGTGTACTTTAGGCCTTGCAGCTTCCACTGTTGAAACTGTGACCAAGAAAAAGGAATGTACAAGAAACTGGCCACCTCATTCTCTACATCTACAGGTATTACTTACTTCTACAGGTATTACTTACTTCAAAACAGGAGGAGTAAAGTTTAGGTAGGGGTCCAAGGGGATCCTGGGATGCATCCCCCTGTTTCTATGTATATTTCAGTGGGGAAAATCATTCCGATATATGAAATTTCGAATTACGAAAGGTTTTTTTGGTCCTTATCTTTTTCATTTATCAAGAACTCACTGTATTTACAGTATATGTATATACAGTGATCCCTCAGTTATGCGGATGTTCATTATCCGAACGTGTTCAGTATCTGGACGCTGGGCCTTGGCTCTGTTAAACTGTTATCCAAATTTACTTGCTATTGTCTGGATATAAAACTGCCTGAGAACTTCAGCCAGCCAGCCAACATGTCCAAACATTCGGTATCATGGCTGCTGTGCTCAAGCCGTGAGTGGGCAGTAGTCTGTAACCCACAACCAGAGCTAAAATGTCCATCTGACCCTGTACTGAATGGTCAAAATTGTGCGCTCGTCCTATCACTCCCAACGAACTTCCAGCACCTGAGTAATACGACTGTAACCTGCAAGCGGTGTCAAAACGTCCATGCGCATTCCCTGCCAAATGTCTAATATCGTGCGGCCACAGGGGCTAAGTCCTTCCCAACTGCCACCTCCATCGAACACAGACCACAAGCCACGAGTACATGTTCGATGACAGTGGCTGTCCGCCTCTCTATCGCAGGTCGAAAGTCCCCCAGTCACAATGCGTTGTGTTTCCGCATGGCCACTCGACGGCTAAGAGACCATAAGCCACGAGTAAATTTATGGCAAAAGCGCCTGTCCGCGTGTTGACTGAAGGGGGAGAATTCTGCCCACAGCCTCGCCTCTCCTCTCCCTCCTTTCCTTCTTCCATACCCTCCTGGCTTCCCCCTCACTCCCTCAGTCCTTACCCTCTTCTGTGGTGATAGCATTGACTTGTGAGTTTTCAAAGTTTTTTTAGCAATTTATTTGACTGCTATTGGTCATATGGAAATTCCATGGTGACCATGAGAAAGCTCATGAAATTCTGCAGCTAGACATATGTCTAACTCTTGGAAGATATGGCAAAATTTTGTATTAGGATGGTGGGAAGGTATATGAAGGTTAGTTTTACTCTTGAACACGATTCCTGTTTGAATTTCATGATCTTGTCAGTTTTATGTGTTTGTATTAGCATATCTTATAAACACCAGCGAAGATGAAGGTATTTGACTTATACCAATATAACCAATTTACAGTAGCATATTTGGCCGTGGATTTTTTTTTATTTTTTTTCTAAAGCCCCAGGAGGAATCACTCATCACAGACATCAGATTTTCAAACCGTTGTCATTTTTTTTTTTTTTTTGAATTTCTGTTGTTTATGCATTGTTTTCATGATGATTAGTATTTGATGTGTGTTTTGATATCTAAATATAGCAGATTGACCTGAAGACAGTTACAAAGTTATGAGGGGCACTGTACATAGTCGTGTATTGGTCGGGTGTTTTTTGGTTTTCAGTCTTTTTTTTCATGGTTTTCTTGGTGTTTTGGATTACTTTGGATATTCCTATGTGTGTTTTGATGTCTACATGTGGCAGATTGACCTGAAAACAGTGCCAAAATTAGGAGGGGTACTGTACATACAGTAGTGTATAGGTAGGGTGTTTTTTGGTTTTCAGTGTTTATTTTTCATGGTTTTCTTGGTGTGTAGCATTACTTTGGATATTCCTATGTGTGTTTTGATGTCTAAATATGCCTGAATGACTAGTAAACACTGCCAAATTAAGCATAGGTACTGTGCAAATAAGTTAGGTTAGGTTGGAGGTGGGTATAGGTAAGGTCTGGGCGTTGTAGGGGAATAGTGTTTATTATATGGATGTTCCACTACCCAGACATACCTTTGGCTCTATTATGCCCAGATAAATGTGGGATTACTGTATATATAAATACAGTAGATATTTATATGAGAGAAGTGGAAATTATTTATTTGAAAGGAGCATGTTGAGTTACATGGTGAGACAGACTGACAAATGAGGAAGTGAAGGAGCATTGTGGTTTAGTTGTGGATGTAATAAAAAGCTATAGGAGAAATACATTGAGGTGTTTTAGCCATGTGGTGAGGATGGAGAGTGCAAAACTAATGAGGAGAGTTTATGTGATTGAGAGGGGGGGGGGCAAGGATGAGATGGAGGTATGGAGTGGAGAGGTATATAAGAGAGGGGGATGGGAGCTGGATGGAGGGCAGTGAATTGACAGGGGACAGAGCAACATGGAAGCAGTTTGGTTGTGGCCACCCGTTATGGGATTAAGCTGTCTGTTAATAAATAGATAAAGTTTGGTTGTGGCCACCCATTATGGGATTAAGGTGTCTGTTAACAAATAGATAGATTTACTACTTGCTATGTTGTTTTTAGGAATTAAGGGTTTTTTTATCATGGTTGGGAGTCATTAACATGTATTGTTATTCATACACCTCACAGTTAAAGTAATGAATATGTATCATGTGTCTATAATTTTGTCATTTAAATTAAGAATATATGGTCTCCATGGTTGTTCAATCTGTACATGGATGGGGTTATAAAAGAGATACAAGGTCGGGCAGTGGATGTTGGAGCGGCCCTAGTGAGAGAGGGTAGTGTATGGAAACTCCCTGTACTGTTATTTGCAGATGATACTGTGTTGTTGAGTGAAGACGAAGGGGAGCTGCAAGGCTTGGTAGATGAGTTTGGGAGAGTGTGTAAGAAACGGAATCAAAAGGTGAATGTAGGGAAGACTAAAGTGATGGTCTTCGAGAGAAGTGAAGCCAGTGAATGTACAGTGAGACTGGATGGGAAGGATATGGAGAATGTGAGTGCATTTAAGTATTTGGGTAGTGTGATGAGTAAGGATGGAAGCCTGGAGGGTGAAGTGCTTGAAAGGGTGCAGCAGGGAAGGAAGGTTGCTGGTTCGTTGAAAGCAGTGATAAGAAACAGGGAGGTGAGCATGGAAGTGAAAAAGTTGTTACATGACAGTATTGTGATACAAACTTTAACAAATGGAAGTGAAGCTTGGACCCTGTTGGAAGGGCAGAAGTCAAGAGTGAGAGCAGTGGAAATGAGTTATTTGAGAGGAGCATGTGGAGTCACATGGAGAGACAGACTAACAAATGAGGAAGTGGAGGAGCGTTGTTGTGTGGTTGTGGACATGATAGGAAGCATTAGGAGAAACACGTTAAGGTGTTTTGGGCATGTGGAGAGGATGGAGAGGGAAAGACTGACCTGGAGAGTGTATGTGAGTGAGGTGGAGGGGGCGAGAGGGAGGGGGAGGCCGAGGATGAGATGGAGGGATGGAGTGGAGAGGTATATGAGAGAGGGGGGTGTGAGTTTGGAGCGGGGTAGTGAAATGGTGGGGGACAGAGCGACATGGAGGCGATTTGTTTGTGGCCACTCCGTTCGGGATTGAGGTGTCTGGCAATAGATAGATAGATATTATCCTGGGACAGAGTCCACCTGCACCCTCCCAGTGATATCATTACTTCTTACTGAAAAAATTACTTGACAGTTGTTTACAGGGCACTTGCCACTTATATTGTAATAGTAAAGAACTACCGAAACAGTGTTGTGAATCATATACATTTGGTGTACTAGACAACTTGGATGTGGATAAATTTACTTGTCTCTTAGTTGGTTATTAATCAGAATTTTCTGAGTTACTGTACTGTATTAACCATTGTAATCATGTAATGTCCTTACACTCAAATCATGATTGGTCTGACATCATTAATAATATTCTCTCTTGTAGTATTCACAGTATACCAAATTTTAAGTTTGTTGTACCAGCAACACACCCTCTGTCATCTTGGTCACTAAATGAGAACATGTGGAATAATGACATCACAACCAGTGTGGGTTTCACAGTACTGTAACTCTACTGCAAAGGATTCTCAGTTCACGTGCTGGTTCTCTTGCGAGTGTATGTACAGTACTGTGTGACTTTCTCTTTCCTCCCACCACCACTATTACCGCCACCGCCACTGAGTGCATCAACCATCGCCACTGTGGCCAAGAGGCCAGCCACTACCTCATTAGCTACTAGAAATACAAAGAAATCAAGGCAATCAGTTACACCGGGTGTCGTGCCGCTACCCAGGTGTCGTTACGGTATTTCTCGGGAATATATTCTCCCGTATTTAATAATAAGTGGTNTGATTCACCCACTCACCCAGCGCCGTCACCCACATGTCACCCGCTTCACCCACCGTAGAGGCCCTATCAGACTCGCTGTGTCAGCTTACGCTCTCACGGTCTGAACTGCCTAGCCAACACTTTTCCTGTGTAAACAACTCGACCAACACCACCCGCACTACTCCTCTCTCTCTCTCTCTCCTCCTTCCTCTATTTATTTCTTCCTCTCAACCTCTCTTCCTTATTCCATCTCCCTATTGCCCACAGCTGTACACCGAATCGCTACTCTTTCTCCCCTGTCCGCGTTGCATCCTAAACTCACTTCCGGCAGGCGGTGTCACTTGCACACCTGTCACCGCTGTGTGTCTTACATCTGCCCGAGGGGATGCATGTCGGCTTCCCGACACGGGGCAAAAAATCAAGGTGCTGGATGCTCTGCAATATGACAACAGCTTTTCAAGTGTTGGGTGCCAGTTTGCAGCAGAGGGAGGGTGCGGGTGACGTGAGGGGGTGTGAGTGACGTGAGACGGCACAAGTGACATGAGGCAGTAGGCAGTGTACTCGTACATACCAAGCAGTAAGGATGCCCTACACCTCTGACTTAAGTGTGGGGAATGACTTGTGCTGAGTTTATCATTCTGACACACTTTTTGTAATTATTAGTTTATAAAAGCATTTTTATTATTTTTTGTTTCTTCCTGGTACCAGACTGTTCGATTCCATTAAAACAACACTTCGATTTTGTGATTTTGCGCAAAATCAATTTTAGGCGATCTCTCGAGGAACCTATCCCATGTTAAATCGACATTCTATCTATCTATCTGTCTGTTGCCAGACGCCTTAATCCCGTAAGGAGTTGTCACAAACAAATTGCCTCCATGTCACCCTGACCCCGCCATTTCACTGCCCAGCTTCCAGCTCACATCCCTCTCTCTCATATACCTCTCCACTCCATCTCTCCACCTCATCTTCGGCCTCCCCCTCCCTCTCCCCCCCTCCACCTCACTCACAAACACTCTTCTCATCAGTCTCTCATTCTCCATATTCTCCACATGGCCAAACCACCTCAGTGTGTTTCTCCTGATGCTTCCAATCACATCCACATCCACACCACAATGCTCCTTCACTTCCTCATTAGTTAGTCTGTCTCTCCACGTAACTCCATGTGCTCCTCTCAAATAACTCATTTCCACTGCTCTCACTCTTGACTTGTGGTCGTCCAACAAGGTCCAAGCTTCACTTCCATATGTTAGTGGTGGTATCACAATACTGTCAGGCAGTTACTTTTACACTTCCATGCTCACTTCCCTGTTTCTTATCACTGCTTTCAAGGAACCAGCAACCTTTCTTCCTTCTTGTACCCTTTCAAGAACTTCATCCTCTAAACTTCCATCCTTACTCATCACACTGCCCAAGTACTTAAATGCACTCACATTTTCCATTTCCTCCTTGTCCAACCTCACTGTACATTCATTAACTTCATTTCTCTCAAAGACCATCACTTTACTCTTCCCTACATTCACCTTTAGATTCTGTTTCTTACACACTCTCCCAAACTCGTTCACCAAGCCTTGCAGCTCCCCTTCGTCTTCACTTAACAACACAGTATCGTTTGCAAACAACAGTACAGCGAGTTTCCACACACTGCTCTCTCCCATTAAGGCCGTTCCAACATCCACAACCCTACCTCTTATCTCTTTTTATAACCCCATCCATATGCAGATTGAACAACCATGGAGACATGACACATCCCTGTTTCAATCCATCCTTCAGATAGAAAAATTCACTCTGTTCACTGTCCACACGTACTGCAGCGTTAGCACCCTCATGCATACTCTTCACGGCTTTCAACAATTTCCCATTCACTCCATAGATTCTTAATACTTTCCACGATCCTTCTCTATCCACCCTGTCAAATGCTTTCTGCTGTAAAAATATTACCAGTTTCATTTATGTCCTCTTTTGGTAGATTGCTTTGCATATTTGTGAGTTATGGATGGGGCTTGAAAGCATCTTCACCATTTCTTAAGAAACATAAGGGGAAAAGTGCTTTGAAATCTGACAGTCAGTATCTGATGTATGTCATAGGTACACACACCTGTCGAATATCTGGGTACGCTTGTACCTGATTTCCAGTCCTCAGGGACCTTTCCTTCTTTCTTGGGTGATCTTTATTTCTTCCATATCCATTCTGTCACTAACTTTCCCTCTTATTATAACATTTCACCACACACTCCATCATTTCCTGAGGCTTTTGTTTTTTATTTTACTGCTATTGTTTTCTTTGTTTTGTTGCAGTTTTTTCTTTGAATGTATGGTAATTTTACTGCTTACTTTTTTTCAGATGGACTGGTTGGTAGTGTGTGTGGCTTTGTTGCACCTTATTGTTGCTCCATATACCAAGGTGGAGGAGAGCTTTAATCTTCAAGCCTGCCATGATTTACTGTATAAAGGACCAAATTTGGAGGAGGTATGGTATCGTATATAATTTACTCTAAATGTGTGTAGCGTGTAATTATAGCTGTACATGTACATATAACTGCACCCTTGTAAGGACCACCCAACATTGCCAGTCTTGTCTGATTCTGAGTTGTGAACTGCAATCCACAGTCATGACACATCAACAGGGTTCAAAGCAGCTGCCCACTGGGGAATGGTGGGAAAGCGAGAAGGGGAATTTTGGGGTAAGTGGATGTATGTGGGGTGGGAGGATGGAGGGCAGGCAGGGCATCACCTGATTTTAGGCTTTGCATTAGTAGAAACATAGACTTAAAGCACCTAAATAAATGGCAGAGACCGGGCTTTCCCACAGAGCTCTCAAGGAGTGTATGTTGTGTTGTTGGCATAGGTGATTGTGTGCAATACAGTCTTCCATGATGTGCTTAATAGTATGGCGTGCTGTGTTACATCCTGGACAGGCGTCAGCGACGGAGTCATCCAGCCTCTTCTGATAATTCAAGAGGGCTGGATGATGCCCACATCTCAGCCTGCCTAGGTGGACCCTGTCCTCACAGGGGAGATAGCTTTCAGAAGGATGGATGTCAGGAGGCCGTGCATGCAGCTGTGTGTTGTCTTTGAGTGACTTAATGGAACGGCGAGTGATTTAAGTATGAATATGCTTCTGGAAGCTGGTCTGAGGCAGGCAGGGGGGAAGAGATGATAGTATTTGTGTATTATATTGTGTGCTGGGTGTTGTTTTGATGTTCCTTAGTGTGTGTGGATGTGATGCCATGTAGTGTAGAGAATGTTGTAGGTTTGTGGAGGCTGCAGCGAGAATTTGGGTGCCTTTTATGTCTAGATGATCCTTGACTTTGAGGACTTTGGTGTAGGTGGTCTTTAGGTGTAGTAGCTGTGCAGCCTGTGATTATTTTTAAGGCCTTGTTTTGCATGGTTTGAAGAGTGTTGTTGTGTGTTTTAGTGAGGTTAGGAGCCCAAGCAGGGCTTGCATAATTCATCACTGAATGTATATATTGTTTATATACTGTGGTGGTGGTTTCTTTGTTGTGTCCAAATGTTGTATGGGCAAGTGATTTCAAGGCATTGAGTCTAGGTGTTAATTTATTTTTGATGTTTGTGATGTGTTGTTTAAATGACATTGATGTACTGTATGTTACACCAAGGATTTTGTGTGTGTGTGTGTGTGTGTGATAGGGGAGTGTTGTCTGTGGTGAGGTGTGGATTGTGACTGTGTTCTGCTTTCCAGTTTGTGAGAAGGGTCACTGTAGATTTGGCTGGGGCTATTTTGAGTCTGTTTGTGGTGAACCATTGATGTAGTGTGTTGAGGTAAGGTTGTAGGATTTGTGTGGCTGTGTTTGTGTTTTGGTGTGTGCATGTAAGTGTTATGTCATCTGCATAGGAAGCTATGTGTATTTGTTGTGTGTGGGGTGTGGGTATGTCATATATGTTTAGGTTGAAGAGTGTAGGAAACAAGACAGATCCTTGGGGGACACCATTTGTGAAGTTTCTGATGTTCGAGGACTGACCAGCAAAAGTTACATGTGCATATCTCCCTGCTAAGTAGTTTGCTAGCCATCTTTTTGTGTTATTGTGCATGTTTGTGTTGAATATTTTGTTTGTGAGGTTGTGTTGGGGGATGGAATCAAAAACTTTACTAATGTCTAGTGCGACAAGGAGTGTTCTGTGTGGTGGCCTAGCTGAATTCATGCTATCAAAAACTCTCTGTGTGAGGTCTGTAAGTAGAGTGTGTGTGGAGTGTAGTGGCCTAAAACCATGTTGTGATGGGGCTAGGGGGGTGTGAGGTGTAACTAGCTGTAGTACCAGTCTTTCAGTGACTTTGGAGGGGATGCAGAGGAGTGTGATGGGGCAGTGTGAGGAAGGTAATGTGGGGTCCTTGTTGGGTTTGGGGATAGTGATGATAATGCCATGCTTCCAGATGTTGGGTATTATGTTGTGTGAGTAGCTGTAGTTTGATATGTTGGTGAGTGCTTGTATGCCTTGTGTTCCAATGTGTTTAAGGTGTATGTTGCTTATGTTGTTTGGTCCACAGGCAGATGAGTGCTTGAGGTTGCTGATGATGTGCTTTGTCTGGTTGTAAGTGAAAGGTGCAAAGTCTGGGTCTGTGGGGAACTGTCTCTTACGTCGGATGATACGTCGGTCATCACGATGGGGGTTTAGATGGCTGACATGTGAAAAGTGATTGATGAGAGTATTTACTTGTTGTTTGTTTGAAGGAATGGTGTCTGTTGTTGTGATGGCATCGTGTGATTGTATAGTGTTGCTGTTGGAGAGTGTGATGCTGTTTAGTGTTTTGTAGAGTTTGCTGGTGTTTGTTTTGTGATCAAGTGTTTGGAGATAATTATTCCAATTTAGTGTTTGCTGTTCTGATATTTTATTGTTTATTTGAGTGTTGAGTTCATGTATTTGTTGCATGATGTCATGCGTATGTGGTGTTCGGGAGTGTCGTAGTGTGTCTCGTTGTCTGATGAGGCCTTGAATTTCTGGTTTGAAATTGGGGTTGTGTCTTTTTCTGTTGCCTCTGGGGATGTGTCTTTTGTCTGCATTTTGTATAATTGTATTGAAAGTGTGCACAGCGATGTTGATGTTTGTGATGGATGTACTGTTTAATGTTTCAAAGTGTTGTTCTGTTTCAGTTGTGAAGGCCTCCCAGTTGGCTCTCTTATAATTAGTGTGTGTGTGTCTGGCCAGCTGGGGTGATTCTGGTTTTGGTAGTGATGATGATCGGGAGGTGGTCAGAGCCAAGGGTTTTGACCACTCTCTAGGAAGTTGTGGGGGTGAGGTTTGGGGAACAGAAGGTGATGTCTGGGGATGATGGGAGGAAGAGGGCCTGGTGTGGGATATAGGTATGCTGATTGGGATTATTGAGTATGAAAAGGTGATGTCTGGGTTTGTAGCACCAGCACTCTGTCTGTGTCAGGATTGTTGACATACCAGGCCGACGCCTTGGTGTTGAAATCACCACCCAGGATGATGTTGGGTATGTTAGTGATGTGGTGTATTTGTGGAGAGTAATTGTGTGGTACTGTGGGGGATGATTGGGGGGGATTGTATATGTTGGCAATTGTTGTGTGTGATTTGTTACCAGTGCTTATTTTAACTGATTGTATTTCTGTCGTAGTGTCATGTGGGGGGAGAAGTGACTTTGTGTGTGCACTGGTATCTGAAAAGTTGACAGATTTGTGTACCAGAGTGATGAGTCCACCGCCACCACCGTCGACCCGGTCCTGTCTGATGGTGGTGAAATTATGAAACGTAGGTGTTTTTTGTGTTGTGCATAGTTTTTTTTCTTGTAAGATGGCAATATGTATGTTGTGTTGTTTGATGAATTGTGTGAGTTCTTGTTTTTTTGTGTTTATGCCATATAT
Organism: Birgus latro; assembly: GCA_018397915.1. NCBI lineage: Eukaryota > Metazoa > Arthropoda > Malacostraca > Decapoda > Coenobitidae > Birgus > Birgus latro. Next base: position 11,737 of record JAGKTI010003278.1, read on the forward strand.
GTTTAGTTTCAGAATGTTTATGTTATGTGTGCAGTGTGTGTTGGGTGCTGCAGCACGGAGGGGAGGTGGTGGTGAGGGTGGAGGGGAAGGGGTAGGAGAAGGTTGGGGTGGAGGTAAGGGTTGGGATGGATTAGTTTGGGGTGGGATAGGAGGGGTTAGGGGATTAGATGGTGTGGGAAGGATTAGTGGGTTAGGTTGAGGAGGTGTGGGGGAAGTAGGAGTATGGTTGGTGAGGGGGTTAGTGGGTGGGGGGAAGGAACATAAGGAGCAGGTCCAGGTGTTTGTGTAGACTTTTCTGGATGCAAGTACAGTATTGTGCAAGTGTAATGGGTCCAGTTCTTGTAGGAATTGCACTGAACTGAACCTTTTGTCTGTCGGCTTGACGTAATAGGTTTTGAGCATGTTGGACATGTGTATTTGTTGGAGGGTCCTGGATTGCTCTCAATATCCTCAGCGAGAAGAAGTCGTCGAGAAATGACCGCCAGGGAATCATTTCTCGGTGTAGAAAAAACGGTGTTGTTGTGTGTGATGTGTGGAGAGATGTGGTACTTGCCGGGCGACCAAAGCCACTCCCAGGTTCTTGGGCCCCGTGATGGGCCGGGGGTGGGGGGCCATGCTGTCCTCCTCTTCTCCTCGACAGCCTCTGGGGGGTAGACCCTCGGCGAAGATGCCACTGCTTCAGGTCCAGGGAGGAGGTTGTGTATATCAGATATTAATCCTAAGATGTTTAGTGGAAAAGTTTATAGGGAAGGGGAAGAAGTTGTATGCAACCTTCATGAGTTTGGAGAAAACATATGACAGAGCAACTAAACAAGGAATGTGGATGATATTAAAAATATATAGAGTAAATGGGAAGCTGTTAATGCCGTGAAGAGCATTAATGAGGGCAGTAGGGCTGCAGTGTATGTGGAAGGTGAACTGAGTGAATTTTGTATCTGAATGTTAGATTGAAACAGGGATGTGTTTGCATGAAAGTATTGTGATCCCCACTCTAACTTGTGGAAGCAAAGCTTGTACCTTGTTAGAGGGACACAAATCAAGGATGAGAGCAGTGGAAATGAGTTACAGTATTTGAGAGGAGTATGTGGAATTACAAGGAAAGACAGACAGACATGAGGAAGTGAAGAAGTGTTGTGATGTGGATGTGGATGTGGATGTCATAGAAAGCTTTAGGAGAAATACATTGAGGCAGTTTGACCTTGTGGAGAGGATGGAGAGTGAGAGAGTAACTAGGAGAGTGTACGTGAGTGAAGTGAAGGGGGGAGAGGGAGGGGGAGACCAAGGATGAGACGGAGGGATGGAGTAGAGAGGTATATGAGAGAGGGGAGTGTAAGTTGGGGGGAGGGCAGTGAAATGGCAGGGGTCAGGGTGACATGGAGGTGGTTTGTTTGGGGCTACCCCTTACGGAATTAAGACGTCTGGGTATAGAGAGAGAGAATATTTATTGTAAGGGATATTGTTACAAGAAATTTGTTAACCAGCAAGGTTCCTTAACCACTGAACCATGGGTGAGGTCCTTTTCACTTGCTGCTGGTGCTGCTAGTTAATTTTATTTAACTTGAGAAGGGCCTTTTGTATTCTAAGATTCATCAAGGATGTATAGCCCAGTTCGATAATTTATTCTGAGCTTAATAAAATTGTCAGAAGATTGCAAGAGTTTAATGGAAATGACATCCCCTGACTCAGTGGGTTAAGGACTAATGTTGCAGCATTTTGCATTATAAGGTATAATAAATCTCTGTACACTTCTTTCCTCATCTTTTATATCTTGTCCTCTCCTCTCCCCCTCTCCTGCATCCACATTCTCATCACCCATCTGTTTACCAGTGAGTACTTAGAATCTTGTTCACACATCATGGTTGTATATCAGGGTTCCCATCTCAGAATGAGACAGGATTACTAATTCTAAGTGGTCCTTGGTGGGAGTGGAATCAAATGTACAGTTAAAGTCTGCTGACACTTGCTTACTGGCTGTAGTGATGGAAGGTGTTAGATGAAAATTTGTATGTTACAGAACTCACAGGAAAATAGATAGGAGGGTTGCTATGACATTTGGGGAGGAATGAGAAATATGGAAGGCAGATAATGGGCTAGAGGGGCATTGTCAGCAAACCTTTGCTCTTGCTTGCACCTTATGCAGTTTCTTGTAGATATACATCTCCCTTGTTATTGGGAATTTTCAGGGTTATATATTCTATTCAATCCAGTGAGATATTTTGAACTTTTCTTATCTCCAAACAATTTTTGGCATTTATTGTTCTGTCTCAGATCCACTTATACATTAGTGTTGTACTGTGCATGCTCTTTCTGCACATGGAATTATGTTAGAATTGTGATATCAACCTTCCTTCACTTTAATGTCTGAGCCCGAGAAAAGGCTAACATCCAATCAGAATGCCTCCCACTAAGAGTAGTGAGTATATTGTATCAGATGGAGACCGAGTTAGGAGTATAATACAAATAAATGTGGAGATATGGACACATTTCCAACCATAAATTAATGTAAGGCAAGAACATTTATAATTTTACCTACAGCAGCGTGTATGTTACAAGTGAGTAAATAGCCTGCAGTGTAAAAGAAATGAAAATAATAAACCTAACTGGTACACTGTACTTGCTATTGCTATGCCTTTCCATTCAGTAGGTTGTGTTCATTTCTTTTCCATCGTTTTTGACATTGATTATAACCTGTTATTCTTGAAAACTATATATTGACATACAAGGACTACAATAACAATGATTAGAAGACAGTTTATCATATAAGAATAATTGAGAGTACCGCATGGATTGGTTAGTGATTTTGTGGTTTCTCTTGAAGCGTGCAAAATGCCAGATACTCCGTCCCATAAAGGCGAGAGTTGGGAGAAGGGAGGGCAGTAGTTGAGACCATCAATGAAGGATAGACATTTATAGTGAATGGATGTTCTGTGTAGCATTACTGGCATTTTTATCATAACTTTAGGATGATAATTATTGTTATACAGTATTTTGGTCACATGAAAACCTGGAATAAATGTGTAGTTCTTGTTCTAGTAAGAATTTTTTGCATTCATGAGTTTCATTCCTTGGTTGCATTTTATGTATTGCATTTGCTTTCCCGCAAGCCTCTTACTAAGCACTTTATACTGTTCAGTGCCTGAATCCATGACATTGTGGTAAGGAGGTATCCTTGATTAGGACCAGTGAAGTAGTAGGAGAGGTAGCCAGGATGGCCTTGGCCACCCTTGAAAAATGCTTGGACACTCCAGACTTACAAGAAACCTTCTCAAACCCCTTTAAGCTTGTGAGTCCCCTCATAAGTGGTAGGTGGGGGCACTCACCATCCACTCACTCAGTGTAGTGCTGCTTTGGGTGTCTGCCTTTTTTTTCTCTTCCTTTCTTCCTCTTCTGTCTTTCTTTTCTTCATTCTTTCCTCTTCCTTCTGCCTATGGGTGACTTTACACTCCCTCTTCTGTCTTTTTTTCCTTCATTCTTTCCTCTTCCTTCTGCCCATGGGTGACTCTTTACTGAGTGACAAGCCAGATGGTTTCCTGTACACCAGGAAACCATTGACTATGCTGGGTGGTAACCATATAACCAAATTATGGCATCTGGTGGTTTAGTGGGTAATTAACCCCTCCCTATCCGCTGGCTTCGAATGACGTTCAGCTGCTAAATGGTCAGTGGTGTTGTTTGAGCGCGGCTCGTAAAAAATGGTGAAATTTTTTGGGAAGTGAATGAATGTTCTGAACGTCTTGAGACTGACGTACTCTACACTCCAATACACCATATACGTCAGTACTGTGCAATGCACATTTCCACGATGAGTGGACGTCCATGTTTCACCTCTCTCCAGGCCCTCACCCCAACCCGGCGCCTCCCTTTCCGGCCCCGTAGGCCACTCACCAGTCCCGAGATCAGGTCGGAGCTGTTTCCCCCATGGGGGAGAGAGTGATGAGGACCGAATACAGTCAGATATGAAATTGTCCAGTATGATGGAGAGTAGTGAGGAGAGTGGTGATGAGTGGTATCACTCTCCCTCTACTGAGGAGGACAACAATTCCTCAGAGAGTGACAGTGACCGAAAGCCACCACCACCCCGCCGTACAGCTCCACCACCAACGAAGAGGAGATGAACAGTAGAGAAGCAGTCCTTCACTGAGGGAGAGGAGGAGGAGGAACGGAAGGCTGAAGTGCAGGTGCACTCAGCCTGCATCGCCTCACCACATCACGCCACCACAACCTCACCACCCCACAAAACCTCTCGCTCCACCTCATCACTTCCTACCACTTCAAGAGCCACTTCACCACCACCCACCACCACGTGCTACTCCTCCAGCCACCACCACCTCCATGGCTACCTCACCACTCACCACCATCACAGGTGCCACTGCATTACCGCACACTGTCTCTCGTGCCAGCTCACTGCTGCCAAGCACCTCTCATGTTCCCCTCACCACCTCGCATCACCTCTCGTGCCCCCTCACCACTGCCCAGCACCTCCCGTGCCCCCTCACCACCGCCTAGCACCTCCTGTGCCCCCTCGCCACTGCTCAGCACCTCCCATGCCCCCTCACCACTGCCCAGCACATTCTGTGACTCCTTACCACCACATCGTGCCCAGGGGACCTCCTCCTCGGAACCAGGGGTCAGGACTGTTCAGCGGGGAGGACGGAAGGTGCACAAGACTGCCTCGCATCGTGGAAGGCAATGGAGAATAGTGCAACTCTCCCCTTCACGTGCAGCCTACATGTGGAGAGAGACGATGACCTTTTGACCCAGGACGTTTTATTTCGACGTGACAAACTCCGGTGTCAGGGACACGACTGGACTGACGGCGACGAGCTCGATCATGAGCTATTTTCTGCTATTTTTTGACCTGCAGCTCATGACGCTAATATGTGATGAAACAAATAGATCTTTTGCACAGACAGCAGCTGACATTGCACATGAAGAGACCTACAGGACACGACACTGGACTGACGTGATGGTGCCCATCATGTATGTGTTCATGGCACTGTTGATGCTGATGCCCTTAGTGAAAAAACATGCACTTGTCGACTACTGGACCACTGGTGTGTTGACTCGGGTCGATGTATTCGGCAAGTACATGTCACGGAACTTGTACCAGAACATCCTGCGGTTCCTTCATTTCAGTGACAATACAACCTCGGACCCAACAGACAGTTTGCGTAAGATCAGGATGGTTTTGGAAAACCTCAAAGGCAAATTCCAACGCTTTTAGGGGACTTTTCAAAAGCTCGTGATCGACGAGTTGCTGGTGTTGTTCTGTGGCCGTATATCGTTCAGGCAGTACATCCCATCAAAATGGCATCGTTTTGGCATAAAGATCTTTTTACTGTGTGATTGTCATATGGGTGTTGTCCTTGATACGATTATTTACACAGGTGCAACGACCGATATTCCACACAATGATCGTCTTGGGATTTCTGGTGCAGGTGTGAAGCAAATGATGGAAAATTATGTGGGTAGAGGGCACATCCTGTACACAGATAATTGGTACATGACTCCTGAATTGCAATGCACCTGCTCGCACGTAGGGTTGGTTGCTGTGGCACCGTACGGTTCAACAGACGTGGAATGCCAAGGTTTAGTGATGTGCAGAAAGAGGCACAGTTGTGATGCAGTGTAGCATGGATCCCCTTGCCCTGTGTTGGTGAGACAAGCATGATGTGCACACAGGTGCTCTCATTGACATAGGGAAACGAGATCATACGACAGGCGAACATATTCGTAAGCCAAAAACAATGACGAACTACAAACGAAACATGCACTTGGTTGATAAGTGACATGCAGATTGGTATTGTGGAGTGCATTCGTCGTTCTGTCAAGTAGAAACTCTTTTTCCACTTGGTGGATGTGTGCATGCTGAATGCGTATCACTACTGTTGCCAGAAATCAGGCAAGATGATCAGTATGCATAAGTTCATATATGACTTGGTGTACGAACTCCTACAGGAATACGGTCCACACTCTTTAGTGCCATGGGGGCATACAAGTGTTTTACTCGAGGCATCTGACAGGCTTGCTGCAAAAGACTGGGCTTCACAGCACTGCCTTGAAAAGTTACCACCACCACCTGAAGGCCAAAATGTCACCAGAGGCGGCAGGGGTGCACAGGTGCTATGCCACGTCTGCTCCATCACAGAAAGGCGGCCATGGCAGCGGAAGTTGACCACCTGGCAGTGCCACTCATGCCGGATTCCTCTCGGCCCCCCCTGCATCCCAGTGTATCATACTGTTGGAAAGTACTAACTGTGTGGACGAGTGCAGTGTATATAGCATACAGTACTTAGTGTAGTGTTACAAATTAAGATATAGATGTGTAAGATAGTGGTAGGCTATTGTGTAAAGTAGATTATGTTTTGTAAGTGACTTTTGTACAAAGACTGTGTTCCCCAGACAAGGAGTTATCTCTATTGACTTTTGACCTGCTGGGGGGGTCAGAGATGAGTAAAAGTTTGCCTGCACTGACTTCTTTCATTGCATCATCCACTTGGGGTGAGTAATTATTCTGCTTTGTATTTATTTGTCAGATGCCAGCCCCCTTCTATTTTCTTATACGATTATTACAGTCTTTTTGCACTAGATAGAGTGGTAATTATTTGCAAATTCTGTTTGTAATGTAAGTGAACAGGCATAGGGTATGGAAAATGCTATTTTACAAGGCAACCGTGTCATTTGCCAATTTTATCGTATTTTGACCATGTGAAGTTAGCCCCAACAAACATTTATCCCCTTCCACCCTACTCTGTCAGCCTTGCCAGTACCAAAGTATGTTCCTGTATTGTTATCCACATCCTTTTTTCCTGTGTATGTGTCTGATCTACTCACAATCATTGCAGAATCACGTAAAGGAATATAATAATGCGTAGGATGTGAATATGATATCGCACTCAGTTCTCGTGTGATCTTATTCTGACCTTGTGAAGTGTTGGGAAACATACAGCTTTACCCTTCTCCTTTACCCAGGCAGAAAATATCACACTTTCCCACCATCATGAAAGAAAGACAGCAACATACATTGCGAAAATAACAAAGTAAAATGATAGAGAAAGGTGAACATGTTATCACAGAACAAATACGTTTTCTCCCATCTGTAAATGAATTACTGTATTTTTGCTTTCTCTCTCTGTTCATAATAATTAGACTTGTTCGTAGTGTTGAAACTGCATTTCGATTCTATTTTTAGCCATCCACGTGGTTTGGGAGCATCCATCTGTGACTCCACTCCCCTCTTCCTAATCGGATTGGAGCAGGTGCTAATTCACCTGACCCTCCACTTTCATCCCCCATGGGAGAGCCCAGTCTCGGGGGATGTGCGACTTTCTCATTTAGGAATGAAAATTCACCCCTTTCATTCCCATTTGCAAGCATGGGCACAACGCTAACATGAAAAATAACTCGAAACTATCATAAACACATTTTATATCAAAAAGGTGAAAAAATATTCATAATATATATTTTTTCCTACCATTCCTAACATATCATGTACTGAAATCTTTCGGTATCACCATATCTCATATATGCACAACATTTCGGCACCATTCGCATTGTTTTGGGGGGTAAAAAAAAAAAAAAAACACCACCTGTGAAGTTGCACTGCTGCAGCACCTATCAGCTGCGGATATCGGTTGCCGATATTTCTGAACTTTCGCGATCCATTGCAAGCCACAGAATGAGTCTAGGAAGCTGGAATTTGCACTGTTAGGTGCATCTGAACTTTCTCTTCAATGTGTGGCAAGGAAAACAGATCAATTTTTGAAACTTGAGAAAATTGCCCCCCAGCCGGCCTGGGGTGCATGGAAAATTCTGCACCCTCGGCCACGGAGGGGTTAAGGCGCTCCAATCGGATTGAGCAAGTTCAGGTTTATATCCAAGGGGTGGTTGGGATTTATTACTCACGTTATGCCACTGGGATTAGTGAGGCTGGTCATTCTCATCTTAAATGTCAGGACCAACTCGCCTAGCCCTGGGCTTCTACCCTCCTCATGGAGCAACATAGGATTGGATGATGGTTGGATGGATGGGTCCCCCTCATAATTATGCCAGGCCATCCTACTTTTAAAATCCTATCAGTGTCCCTGGATAGGATGTTGTTACGACCCAAAGCAAATCATGAACAGTTAAGAAAAAAAGGTAATAATTTAATCATTAGGTCATTTCATTGTTTGCGTGTAGCTGTTCACTCCAGAGTTTCCTGATATTCACTCATTGTCCAATAATATGTTGGCAGTGACTGAGGTTGAAAAGAAATAAGATAACAAGTTAATTATATGTGTAAGTATAATGAACTTCTTACTCACCACCATTCTTATATGTATATGATGTATACACTTACACCAAAAAGTCTCTGATCACCAGGGTCCTATGTATTTGGAAATGATCACACATCAAAGATATGGAGCAACTCAGTATGGTTAATATATCCAACAGTGAGTTGCATCCCATAAAGATATGAAAACTGCACTATATAATTTATTTGCCATAGAATAGAATGAGGTTGGATAGAATAATAACATCATATGTAAAACCGGTGACGATTTGCTACAATGGTGTTCGCAGATTAATAGTAAAAAGTTCAGTGACATGCAATGTAGGGGTTGAGTTGCCAAATAGGACTACAGTATAATGCATAATTTGCTGAGCTGAGGTGCCACTGGAGCAGGCTCGAAAAAATATGAACCTGACTAGTCGGATATTCTGTTAATTTGCAATGAAAGTAACTTCAAATGACTTACTTTGTCATATGATTATACATTGACAGTGATCTGCTTCATATCTGTATCACCTGCATTTGATATGGTGAGGTGACAGACAGACATAGAATATATCGGCTGATGATTCATTCCGATAACGAGACATAACAAAACATTACGAACCAGTGTGGTTAAGTCCTGTCATGGTTGTGACAGTAAGTATGGTGATACAAAACCTATGGTTCATCCTTGTGGTCAACAGCTCATATAGACGACGGACTGACGCCCCCTCCCTCTCCCCCGGACTCTTCATACCAGCTGCCTTGATTCCGTATTTCTTCCAAACAATCTCGAGGGTATTAAACATACCTGTACTTCAACAGTATTACAGCACATTGCACTCACAATCAGTAGTAACAGTGTGATTCAGCTGTGTCAGTAAGTGCATATTTCGTAGTAATATATCATCAATGCCATTGTCAACAGGACTTCGGTTATTACGAACTAATGCTGATAGTAGCCCATTTTTGGTATCATTTATTAATAGAGTTTCAGCATCACACTACTGTATTATTATTACAGTTGTGTTACCAACCACAGCCAGTAAAAGACCAATGTCATATTTTCTTTCTAACCCCACCGTGTCGTGCTGTAATTATTATCCAGCAACTAACATTTGTCCATGTCATCTGGAAATGCATGGCTGCATGCTTGAAGTATCCATTGTGTCGTGTGGTAAATAAGTTTTGCCTGAACAGTGTCAGCAACAGCTATCCCGAGTGTATGACTGTAATTCATATAATATATTAACATATCATTACTCTTCTGTTGATGATGCAGTGATTCATACACAATTCAAATGCCATAAACGAGTAACTGTACTAACTAGCAGTTGTCACTGAGGATAGTAGGCCCACCAACACACACCAGGCATCACACTTAGTGATCAGAATTGTTCCTCCATTGTTTCATGTTGTATCAACGAGAAAAGGGGCAGAGACTTTTTGGTGAGAGTGTATGTGAATAAATATAAAAACCTGATGTTTGGAAAAGGCCTTCAGTAATTTGTTGCTAACGTTCTAAAATCTTCAAAAGCATAATAACAAGTAAACTTAGCAACATCAAACACTAAGCCAAAAAACAAAGAAAGCTATGTATCTAGCGTGTTTTTGGACAGCTGTGCGGAGAGCAACATCCTTCAAGCTGGCAATCAATATGTGTCTTGCCATTCTTGACATGCAAAATACTGATTGGCTAACACCAGAACTTTATATCTTTCCTAAATAACTTTCCACCATTAATAAAAAGCTTGTTAACATTCATAAACTTTGGAAAGGAAAAAAAATCATATACAGTCATCCCTTAATATGTATTTAACATACATGGTTTTAAATATCCGTGGGTGGATATAACATAAACGGTTTTAAGTGTGGTATCCGGGGGTGGATATAGTACTTGGGCCGGATTCACTGAAGCATTTTATCTTGTTAAACTCTGCTGACACTGTTTGCTGCAAATGTAACATTATCCCAGGCACAGCTCAGGGTTGTTTTAGTGATGGCATTATCCAGTGAATCATATACAGTGAATGCTCGATTATCCAGGTTTGGATTATCCAGGTTTTGGGTGGGAAACGAAATCCACCTTAGAGTATGTTGAGTAAGTTTCTTCCACTATGCTGGAAGCAATTGTAGGTGCGGCTTATGGAACATGATGAGAATAAAGGAGAAAATCTGTCAGCAAGAGAAGGTAATTTACCACTCTCAAAATAGAAAAATATAGAAGACAAACTAGAGGACTATGAATAATTGAATTGGTAAGGTCTTTAGGCTGTATGCTTTGACGAAAATTTATGGGTTTCACAATTTTAGGGGACGAAATGGGACAAAAATGTTTTCTAATAAAAAAAAAATTACTCATAGTTAGTTTAGCTCCACATTCTTCGTTCAGTATCACTTTTCCCATCACATTTCGGACCGACTGAGCATACAGGTATTTCTGCTTCTTAAAGTTAAGCATACATTTACTGCTCATTCATTTGTTCTTTCTTATGTGTATGTGTGAAAGAGAGCATATTGATACAAACAATAATGTATTCAGTTAACCCCTTCATAGCTGCCGGTCTTGAACAACACTTTTCTGTATCTGTGTCAGTGACGTTGAGTTAGGGCGAGCTATAAAACTCTGCGAACAGTTATGGGAAGGGATCGGAGGTCACTGGTATGTTTACATGACCCTACTTTACCATCCCAGGCAGTCAGGCGTTCATTTCATTCCAAATGTTTTCGCCGATGTTTACGTGCTTGTGTTACATGCGCCCAAATTTTGAGTAAGTTTCTTCCATTATGCTGGAAACAATCGTAGGTACAGCTTAAAGAACATGATGATAATAAGGTAGAAAATCTTTCACCAAGAAAAGATAACTTACCACCCTCAAAATAGTCAGAAAAATACAGAAGACAAACTAGAGGAATATATGAATTGGTAAGGTCTTTAGGCTCTATGTTTATGCGAAAAATTATGGATTTCACAGTTTCGGGAGACGAAATGGCACAAAAATATTTGCTAATCAGAAAAAAAATACCTTTTCGTCCCACATGTTCTAGTAGGTTAGCATTCAGTTCCACATTCTTCATTCGGTATCGCTCTTCCCAATATATTTTGGACAGACTAAGCACAGTTATTTCTGCTCCTTAAAGTTAGTGTACATTTATTGCTCACTCTTTTGTTCGTTCTTATGTGTATGTGTGAAAGATAGAGGACTGATGCAAACAATAATGTATTCCATCATCCCTTTCATAGCTGTCGGCCTTGAACAACGCTTGACTGTACCGGTGTCAGTGACGTTGGGTTAGGGCGAGCTATAAAAAATTGTGAGCAATTATGGGAAGGGAACGAAGGTCACTGGTATTTTTACACAACCCTACACTACCATCCCTAGCAGTCAGGCATTCACAGTTCACTTCATCCCAGATATTTTCACCGATGTTTACATATTAATGTAACACACATCCTGTTTCATTAATTCTTTCATGAATCATAGCAAATCACAGGATGGGTTGGGGGGGGGGAGCCAGATGAGTCTTTTCACATATGTAAGAAAAAGATATTGATTTTAGAACTTTGAAAAAATGGTCCCGAGACCAACCACAGGAGCACGCAAATTTCTGAACTCACAGCCATTGAGGGGGCTGAACATACGCTTCAAAGCAGTAAAGGCACCTTACCAAATCAGTTCTTCATGATAGTCTGTTATATTTTCCTTATTATTTCTGGGTTGGTAAATAAACGTTTCTAGTTAAATCTGTTTCCCCGTCGTTTTTAGTTGTTCTGGTGTGACAACACTTGTTTGTTTCATTTACGTAATGGTGGAAAAGACTGTTCTAACCTAAGTGTTTAACCAAACCTGGCCTAACCTAGCTTAACTGTACCTAATAATTTAACCTAACCTAAGCTCCAGTTGGGAAATTGGGAAACAAAATTCAGCTTTGAGCACACTGAGTTTCTTCCATTGCGCTGGAAACAATCGTAGGTACGGCTTAACAAAAAGAATGATAATAACAGGGAGGAAATTTTTCAGCAAGAAAAAGTCATTTACCAAACTGAAAGTTGTCAGAAAAATACAGAAACAAGCTGGAGGATTATGCTGCTTAACCCTTTCGCCCACAGGTAAGTTTTATTAAGTTTCATGGCTCACGATTACACGTATTCTCTCCATATTTTCGCCACCCAAGCCTGTAAATATTACCCTGAAACCCACATCATCTTATTCGCCGATGTTTGTTCTAGCTGGGGGGGGGGACTACGAATAAAAGTACATTAGGCTGCCGTGAATAAACATTTTGGAATGTGCATCTCACTTCCGAACATTGTCATTCGAGTGTTTTCCATCATACAGAAAAATGTTATTAGAAGTTTTGATAGAGAATTTCATTAGCTTTCTAATGAGGTGTGCCCAGTTGTGATGCAATTTGTGGTTTTTGAGAAAATAGCCAAAAACTAAAAGCCATTTATAGTACAGTATTTATTTTTTTCAGGGAGCTCTAGCGCAAAAGTTTTCTTGCACACCTTATGTTTTATTATATAATCTTATGTAGAATTTGATGAGCTTTCTCCTGATCCCCTCTATGTTTTTGTCATGCGCACACAATAACCGCCTACATAACAACTTTTCATTAGAGAAATTACATAGTTATGTCCTGTACATACGTAGAATTCACTGTACATATGTAGAATTCACTGGTCTTTATCGTGGTTCTTACAGGAAATTGATACATTCAATTGTTTTCGAGTAAATGGACGACAAAGATAGAATACTCTTCCTCGCCCGCAAGCGAGAACAAAACGCTCAATTTCCCTCTCTCAGGAACACCTACATATTTTCACTTGTTAGGTTTTATTATTATGTACTTTTTACTCAAATTATACACGTGAAATATCATAAGCTTTTTGATAGTGCTCTCAGAAACTCAATATGACCACTAGTCTTTTTGCTAGGTACTGATACTGAAGCTGAACTTTCTTCCATCTCATATGTGTATATGTAAAAAACAATACTTATTTGTGTAAAAAATATAGAAATGTAGAAATAGGTCAATATACAAATCAGCAAAATATGGATAACTCACTTGTTCCAGAGGTGTTTCTGCTGGCAGGAACTTGAAGGATTTGAAGAGGAGTTAGGTAGTGACTGAGTGTGTGTGTGTGTGTGTGGGTGCGTGAGTGACTGAGTGTGTGTGTGTGGGTGGCGTATTCTCTCTTCCTTGCACTACGTTTGCCTAACATATGGAATGCACACAAAAGATTTCTCCACGAACATTCGCTGCATGACATACGTATATAATGTCATATATGTGTCGTTGTGTGGCATATTTTCTTGTCTGATCATTACGTAAACATTCCGCTGTCAGTTAATACACGCAATATGTCTCGGTGAACACTCGCTGCACTATTTTATACGTATGTTTCACACTGAACCATATGCAATATAAAACACTATCACATGATTCCTTCCCAGCCTCCTCTGTTATTCCCTTCCTTACTGTATGGCGTATGAGAGCGCCTGTTCCCTTAGCAACTAATGCATATGTCTATGTATCTCTGTGGCATAACATAATGCCTGCTATGATAGGTCAGTTATTTCACTAATCCAGGTACTATATGTTTCACAGATATAAGTAATGGCTTCACAATAAGGGTAAAATACATCATTTACGGGCAGGGTGAGAATGGAAATCCCGCTATAACAAACCAGACTCCTGCCTCTAGACCTAACGGCTGATAACGGGCCCCAATGCTCTACAAACAATATATCTATGTTCAGTAGACACAAACACTTCACAGTATAGTAAAAACACTGTACAATCACAATATTTTAATAATGGCTTCAGCCTCGGGTGGGAGGGGGAAAATGGCGGATTTAAAGGGACAACAAAACACAGCACGACCCTGCTGTCTGACTGCTTGTGGAGCACTGAGATTTTATCACTACGTACAGGCCCACATGAGCCACTTCAGTGTTGCCAAGGTCTTACCTCGGGAGAGACACACGGCTGCTAGAATGCACCAAAATTCGACGCAGATCGACCAAAAACTTATTTTATTTATTTTATTTTATTTTTTTTGCTTTTTCAAGCGATTTGCGGCCTGTGTGCTTCTACACACCACATCACATGGAACGCAAATCGCGGTTCCGTGTGTGAAAGGGTTAAAATATACATGTACCAGTAAATAAATCAGTCTAACAGTACTTGTTTTGTTTCTGCCAGAAACAAAACAAGTGTTTTTAAGGGGGGCAGCAGATATCCGTGGATTTTTAACATACGCGAGTCTCTGTTACCTAACCCCCGTGGATGTTAAGGGAACACTGTACTGTAGAAGAATAATGTCACAGTATACAGTAGTAATACTGTAATGAATTTTAAAATAAAACCAAACAAACTCAAAACCAGTGAGGGAGGAATGAACCCCACAGTGAGTCTGAAACAAATGTCCATACCCCCAGCACAAAGTTTCAAAACTCACGGCAGAACTGATAAGATTCTATTATGGGAACCCAAATTTAGAGTTGGGAAATCCATTTGATAACTAAGAAGCAAGGTAGCATAGAATCACCATATTACCTTTTTAGGAAATCCTGTTGACAAGGCAGAAAATAAGGGGAAATTATATCATTATACAATGAAAAGTACACAGATGAAGAGATGAGGACCCAGGGAAATCTCAGAGCTAAGAAAGTGAAAGTGTTTGAAGTAAATCTAGCCAGTATGAACACCTTAAGCAACACAGTTGATGATTATAAATTGATATATGCAATAGGTACTTTGTTTTATGTTCTGTAACGTATACAAACTCGTGCCAATGTATCTGGCCCTGTACCTACAAAATTACTAAGTATTTAGGTTTCTTGTGTATTGTGCAGTACAGTACAGTTCTGTATTACAGTAATTTTTAATGTTCAACTACAGTATCATTTGTTTTTGTACCTGTAAAGAACAATACTGTATGTAGTTAGAAATGAAAAAAGATGTATACACTCATGATCACCAATTTCTGCCCAGTGGCACCCCCTTCCTACCCCAGCATTTCCAGAAACCCAGAGAAGAGGAGAGGGGGGAAGAAAACTAGCTCCACCTGCCTCCACCTGAGCTCCCCACCCTCCTCCATCCCCCATCCCGCCCTTCATTCTTAACTGGCAGTTACACCTCAAGCTGATTTCTTGCTTAACACTCTTGGTCCAACTGCTAATACAAACACAGAACACTAGGATATGTTAAAAGTACAATATATGATATAATTATCAACATGCTGCAGCAAGAAATTAATGCATTATGATGTTGACAGTAAAACTAGAACATTGCTTTTCTTTCCTTTACAGGTGGCTTTACATTGAGTGACAAGCCAAATGGTTTCCTGTAAGCCAAGAAACCATTTATAACGCTGGGTGGTAACCATATAACCAAACCATATGAGCTCCCTACGTGTCAACAAGTGGGTTGGTGGAGGGTTAGTGCCCCTCCCAGTAAAATAAATACTGTAACTCAAAGTCAAATGGCCACCCCTTACAGGATTATGGCATCTGGCAATAGTTAGATAGATAGAGATTTAGGTTTGACTGTTTGACTTCTACTTAAGTCCCAGCCTGGAGTACTTTACTGAGTGGACTACTTAAGTGCTACCATCGATACTGCTTAGCGGTCCACTCAGCAAAGTACAAAAGTCCTAAGTGCAGTACGGCTGGATGAAAAGCAGCGCATAGCAAAATCATGATGAGTAAAACAATGAATTATTTAAAATAGAGTGAATGACCAATCAAAATTTTGTTACTAACATCACAAGTACGAAGTACTACAGTTTTCTTAGAGTCGAGTGCAGAGTGAAATTTGAATTTCTTGGTAGTACGTTGTCTCCAAAATTGTCATTTCTGTCACTGACCTACCGTCATTATACTTTGATTTGTTCCATCTCAAGGCGTTTGTTCGTTATTTTACACATGTATTTTGTTTTACTGAAAGGAAATGGTAAATATTTTATTACTGCTGGGTATGGCAATGTTCTCAATGAAGTTTTACATAAGTAAAAACTCCTTTCCCTGTCAAGATATGGATGTTTCACTGATCTTTTACACGTGTTCTGATTTACTGGATGATCAGGATAAAGACTCATTATTCTTGGGCACAACAAGAGGTGATTGGGTTAAACTTCGTTTAGAATCATTTGCTTCACTTAACAATGACGCTATCGGACAAATAGTTGTTTCCCCGACAAAACATTAGACAGTTCCCTGGGTTTAAGATGTTTCCCTGGTGTTTAACCCCTTAACTGCGGATCGTCACTCTTGTGACGGTCGGAAGCAATGGATCAAACAGCTGGGTGTCACTTTGGTGATTCTGTGTTGTTTTGAATTTGCCCTGGCTTTCAAGTGGTGACTTGTATCATCTATCAGTACTGCCAATGTCCAGCAATAGTCAGAGCTGCCAATGTCATCAGTACTCCCATCCATTGTTGACAATTTAGCCATTTTCCTCCATTCTAGACTCCCCTCCCTACCTCCCCTCCATTACCTTCTCGTGTCGTCTGCTCAGCCGTTTAGCGCTAAGTAAATCTTCCCCGGATTTTTCCACTGATGTCATCCATTGAAATGAGCCCTATGCCCTATTCTTATACAAAATAATATATATTTAAAAAAATAAGATAATTGATAGTGCCATACACCTGGAATTGGCTAATTATCACTTGGCAACATCCAACCTGCACTCATTCGCTAATTTCCCCTGCTTTTTTCCCCTTGAAATGTGCCGTATGAGCTATTCTCGTAATATAAATGTATATAAGAAAGGAAGGGAGAAGCCTGAGTGATATTTATATTCACCTGGAACTACGTAATTTTTTATGTGGTGTATTTATGGACTTTGGGGGGAGGCTTGACTGGGGTTCCGCCGGCATAGATCATGGGTCCGGGGCGAGATGGGGCTCGAACCTGTGCTAGAGGGTACAGGGCATTGCGGTTCCCAGGCTGCCGCTTCCGCTCATTAGAGAGGGGCCCGAACCTGGGAGTAGCGCCCCAGGAGGCTGCCCTATCAGTGGGTGTATAATGGCGGGGCAGTTGCAGTGCCAAGCCGCGCTTGGAGGGTGTCCCTGCAGGTGTCCTGGCAGGGTGCCCCGAGGCCACTACCACAGCCACTAGTAAGCTGGTGGGCTAGGGGTCCCAGATCCATTGCCTGGACCTGGGTCTGTGCA